>JANZLX010000212.1:5844471-5856392 GCA_025531955.1 Erythroxylum orinocense
GTGAAGAACGAGTCGCATTTCATCGTCACTCTTTGCTTCCGTTCCTGTCCTTTGCTATTTGTCTGCTTCTGCTTTAAGTTTGCTTTTTCAATGGCGTAATTTGTAAGGTATTATAAATTTGTTATTTTTTTTATCAGTTTTTATAAACTTAAATTATTAATATTTAATAAATTCATTTAAATATAATTATATTAGTTAATATCTAAGAAAAATTAGATTACATCTCATATTTTATAGGATGTCAAATATTAATTCTTTAAATATTCAAAAACTAATAAAAATTGCCAAAAGAATATTTAATAACTAAGTGAACGCAACGGGTGCATAAAACTCCTCGCAAAGGCCTTAGAAGAGTTATAATCAAGGGCAATCCTCGGCAGGGGCAACCTGAGCACCCGCCCAGAGCTTATCCTCGTAATCAATTTAATAGGGTTTATTTTTACTCTTATAAAAAATATAATATAATATAATATACCTCACTTTTGTCCTTATAAAGAATAACAAAATATGCATATTTTACTTATTTTTATTCTTTATAAAAAAAGGCAAAAATAGGAGGCTCATTTTTTTAATTTTTCTCGGAATCTATAAAATACTAAAAATGAGCCTAGTTATGATATACCCAATTTTTCCTTTATACTGAAAACAAGGTTACTTTCGTAATTTAAACCTATAATTTTTTAATAATAACTATAAATGTGAAAGAAGAATTACTTGTAACTTAATTTCATAGATAAATTCTATAAATAAAAAATAAAAATACATACATTTTAGTAAAATTAAAAAATCGGAATGCTTGAATAATATAAAACCGAGTTGTTTATTTTTAAAAATTAAAAAATGCATATTTTAGAATTATTAATATTAAATTTTTGAGGTCATGACATCTGACGTGATTAGGACCTAAAACCTCAAAAAGCAAAGAAGAGACGAGAGAGACACCCAAACTGGACACGTTGATCGATCATCAGCACCGACCCTGTCCACCTCCTTTCTTTGAAGCTTCCAATTCCGACCTATAAACCCCTCATTCTGCCTTTCTCTTCTCCATAATTTTCAAGAGCGTCAACAGGTATTGTTCTGTAATTCCCTGTTTGTTTTCCTCCAAAAATGATAAACTCGTATCTTTTTCTCAAGGTACTTCTCAATTTTCTTTTGTATTACGATTCTCATTTTCTGATTAATTACGGAATTTCGCAAGACGTTTTGTTCAAGGCTGAAGCAGAGCTAGGGTTTCGTTTCAACTTAGTTTAAGAAGTCGATTTGATATGGTTTCAGTGGGCGGATTGTTTCTATTGCATATTAATTCAATAATGGCCTCTACGGTGCAACTCACAATACCTCAGATTTTTGTTCTCTTCATCTTTGGTTATGATATTAGTGTTCCGCTTCTGATCTTTTTGTGTATTTTAACTGTGAAATTGTTTTCTTTAAAATGGGTGTGATGGATCTCGGAACAGATTGTGGACTTGGTTTTAACGTTATACTTCATCCTGTTTAGTTTATAATTTGCACGGTGCCTGCCTACCTAACTAACTGCATTGAAATCGCGTACCAATTTCTCTTTTTTATTTGTTATTTTTGTCTTAAAATTTCCCCGCTTTTTAGTATTTTAGATCTGTAAACTTTTACGATCCCTTGTACGTCTGAGGGTTTGGTTGTTTGTCTATTGTTATTTTATGGCGGCTTTTCATTTGTAAACAGCTAAAAATGTTTCTTTTGGCCTTATTGTAGGATAGTACAAAGATGCCGGCTTCTGCGTTGGCAATCACCGATGAGACTGTTCTTTCTGTCAGTACTGTTGTGAGTGCTATTAGAGAGCTTGGAAATGAAGCGGAGCAGTGTGATCCTGAAATTATTACTCAAGCATCTTCCCTAAGTACTTTCTGTGATCTGGCTAATAATCTTTTGGATTTATTTTAAAAGCGCAAAATCTTTTAAATGCTAAGAAATTTGCAACTGAAATTGTGCATTAGTCAGCGTCCCACTTGAAAGTGATAATTAGAGTTGGAAAATGTTGAAAAATTGTTGAGCAGAAAGTGAAAACATTGTGCATGAAAAAGGGAATAAGATTCTTTAATTCATTCATGTTCTCAAGATTCTTGATTTTCCTTATCAATTATTGGATGTCCTTCCTTCATGTTGCAGCTCTTCCTTTTACTTTGTTTACACATAAACATGTGCATTAGTGGCCTACTTTTGAGCATATTGTTTGTGCTTATTGGCAGGTAAGCTTCCAGGGCAATCTTCAACGGTGGATATTGTCATTGTCATTTCTCGTTCGTTGGAATTTCCTAATGACTTATTTTATGGAGAAATCTCTAGAGTGTTGAAGCCTGGTGGAACTATCTTGATTTACAAGACTAACCAATTTGTTATAGGGGAAATCCAGAAGGTTAATCTTATCTTTCTCTTCTGACTTGTTGAAGTTACAGTTTCTAGCCAGATTTGTATTTATTCCTCTGTGTAAAATAAATATAGCACAGACACCTATTACATATATGGGCAATAAGATTTTCCATTCCTACATGACTATTTTGAGATGGAGAAACCTTACTTGCATATGTGGAACAATAATCGAACTGATTATATCATTTCACTGTTCTATGTGTGTTCCTTTTTTTCCTCCCTCTGAACAGTAAGAATTGAAACATGCTTTTGGCGTTTTTGTAGGCAATTTCTGCTGTTGAGCGCAAAGTTTTGTTGGCAGGTTTCCTAGAAGCACAAGGCATTCAATCCGTATCTGGGCAGTCTGATGGTCTTTCTTTTGGGGTAAGGTTATGGTTTATGCGTATTTTTTAGTTCCATGACCTAAATTTTATCATTGATTTCTGAGGTATTAGGAGATGGTAGAGCTATAATCAATTAAGGGTTGATATTTAAAATACGTTCTCAAGAAGGATATTCCATTTTGACTTTGAAAGGACTGTGACTGCAGAATTAAACACACTGACTCTAGATTTGAGTTTAGAATTCAGCATATTTTAATGGGTAGCTTAGATCAGGTGATCGTTTTATTTTTAGGTAGTAATAAGATGTGCATTCTATTGACAATTGAAGGAAACATTAAATCTTGGCCCTTCGTCCTTGCTATTTTGCTTTTCCCAACAGTTAGCCGTCCTTTTACTGGTTCCAATTAGATGAATTACACTTTGCCATCACAAAAATTACATATTCTGCTGCTGTTTCTCTTCATTGACAGATTTATAAATAATGTTCTAGCTTCAAAAAATGCCAAGTCTTTTATCCCTAATTTGTTGGCTTGTTTTGTCCCCTTCTTTTTATAAATATTTTTAGCCTACATATCATATGGGAACTTACACGGTTAGATTTGTATTACTTTTGCATCTTAGGTCAAGGCAAAGAAACCATCCTGGAAGATTGGGTCATCCTTTGCTATCAAGAAGAGTGCAAAAGACTCGGTCAAGGTTCAGGTTGATGATGATTCAGATTTAATTGATGAAGATAGTCTCTTGACTGATGAGGATTTGAAGAAACCCCAACTGCCAGTTGGTAGGATGGAATTCACTGAACTTGTATTTTCGTTCTTGATTTCTTTTAGTACTCTTTGTGGTAAAATTGTGCAATCTGTTTGGGGACTAGGTGATTGTGAAGTTGGAAGCACAAGAAAGGCTTGCAAGAACTGCACCTGTGGTAGAGCTGAGGAAGAGGAGAAAGTAAAGTTGGGACCGACTACAGAGCAGTTGAACAACCCTCAGTCAGCTTGTGGCAATGTATGTTTTAACAGTGGATGACATGCTCTCCTAGGAATGTTCTGCACATAGCTAAACTGATAAGCCGTATAATCTTTTCTTTTTCTCGTTGGGGATGGTAGGAACCCTCGGATGTTGAACTTAGTGAAACACTTGAGGTTGCATGCTATAGGGTTTCACTTTCCAGCAACATTTAAATAAGCTTTAATGTTTGATGCAAAGTAGAACTTGATCGCGCTGCTTTCCTTCTTTTTCTCAAATGTTCTGTTTGATGGTTTTGCTTTTCTCTGAGTTGGTTGTTTGATACTGTTCAGTGTGGGCTGGGGGATGCTTTTCGCTGCAGTACATGTCCCTACAAAGGTCTTCCACCGTTCAAACTGGGTGAAAAGGTACTTAAGAAAATCTTGCTCTCCCTCTCTCTCTGGGTGTGTGTGTGTACACCATTCTCTTTCTGTGGAATGCAGGAATGAGTGTTTATCTTCTTGCAGGTATCACTCCCTGGGAACTTTCTTGCAGCAGATATTTGAGGGTGAAGCGGTTGTTCAACATCTTGTTTTGCGTTGTTCCCGTCTTGTCTTCTTATGCGAGTGCTGGACAGAAGGTTTAACCAAAATGCTAGCCAACTCAAACGGCTGCAATACAGCTCGTTTAGGATGCGATGCATTGAATGTTGAGACTCCATCTGGATACGATACATGACACATTGAAATTACCCTTGTTTGGAGGAACCACTAATAATGATTAATTTTGAGTGTGATACTCTGTTCATTATTTTATTTTTAGTGTGATACTCTGTTCATTATTTTCTTTTTTTAACTGGACACAAGCATCAGTGGTTATTTAATCATCCCTTTCTTCCTTCCTGGCTGTAGTTGAAAATAATTTGTCATACTGGCTTAACCTGAAGAATTGCAAATATAAGGTTAAGCTGTAATTACGTTCAAAGGTGAAGCTAGGCTTGTTAAACTTGTTTCTCAAGGTTTGCACGTATCATTGGGCATTGCATTTTAACCTAAAATAAAGCTAAACATAAATGCTTTTCTGAATTGCCATTCTTCCTAGTTACAACTGATTCCCTTCTAGCGGTTTTGTCGATCCCTTTAGGTCTTTTGTTGTAGCTCTCAGCCAATTCCAAGTTGTGACTTGTGGTATGTAACATCTTCAATTTATTTTGTCAAGTACCGTAAGAATAATTTACAAGGATAAAGTCGGGAGTAGCCTGTAAGTCAATGCGTATTCCAGTAAGGCATGACCAAGTGTTGAAACGCAGTCCCGAAACTTAAGCTGTGGATTTGAAACGCTTAACTGGAGCTTTCAGGGAGGACAGATAAGAAGCATCTGCCTTGTCAATTCCACTGAAAAGATAACTGAAAGGTGGCATTTCTATAAACTTGCCAGATCCAGGAATAACTTTCAGTTGGTCGTTTTCCCACACAACTCTTCCTCCTGCAATTGTCACTTCAACCTTTCCCTACACAGGCAAGGAAGAAACTGAGCACTGAATGGCCAAATCTACTTTTCCAATTTGCTCTTTCCAATTTGTGAGATAAAACATTACCTTTCCTCTCCTAGCTTCATAAACATTCGTATCCGTTCTAGAGTGGTGATAGTTTGCACTTATAGTAACGCTGGCGTTGGGATTGAGGATTACAATATCTGCATCTGATCCAGCCAAAATTGCTCCTTTTCTTGGATATATGTTGAAGATCTTCGCACTGACAAATTATCAGAATCAGAATTGTTTTACAGACTTCAGAGGCAGCGAGAGTCTGATCGAACTCAAAATGCATAAACTAAGCATTCTACTAGTTATCCTTGGAACTCAATATAATCTTCATGGGAAGTCATTCTAAACACAGTGAGAAAACCAGCACTCAAATCATACCATTCGGTGCTCGTCACCCGCACAAAATCAGTGATAGAAAGTTGCCCAGATTCCTGAAAGATTTCTAAACTTTGAGATGACAGGCATATTAAAGAACAGTTTGTAGTTCCTGGGGTTGATTAAAACAAGGGTACAATGCAGTCTTACCACCAATGTATCCCATACCAAATGCATCCTTTCCTCGATACCTACATCCCCATTCAGCAAAGTGTAGTAGAAAATTAGATGTCTGCAATTCAGCAGAAGGAAAGCACACAGAGACTTCAGCATTAAGATGGCCATATTTCTATTACCATTGACACCATTTGGGATTTTACGGAAATCATCAATCCCCAATGCTTTTTGGGTGGAGTTGAAGGCACAATGATCAGTTCCTACAAGCTGCAAAGTCAAATGAGCATGATAATATTGGTAAGGGCATTTGAGAAAATGTTTTGGGTAATCAAGGAGGGAGCCAAGAAACTACAACTGTGAATATAATGAACCCTTTCTATTAAAAAGAAAATATCAGAGATAGAGATAGTGCTATGAAACTCATGTTGTAATGTTGTTAGAACACTCGGTTATCTTTCCACACAAATTGGCCTTTTTTAGATCAGAGTAGCTTAAAGTTTGTAAGTGATAGATTGTTTGAATGATGAGATGGACCTGCAGAACCCCAGTGGAAAGTGCAGCTTGTAGAGCCTTGTCATGTCCTGGTGCCCTAACAGGGGGACTCATAACATACCTGAGACATGAGATTATCAAGCACGATGAAATAATACAAGAAAGACACGTCCTCGTATAAACGAACACTAACAATAACTATGACAGACTACAGTGATGGCCATCTCAAGGAATAAGAAAAATGAGTGAGGTAGCACCATTACTTTGAAGCAGTGATGAAATCAGGATCCCAAAGCTTAGAATCATTCAGGACTAAGCCAGAAACCACAGCCTCTCCAATAACCTTCTGTCCTGCAGTTTGAAGAAAGCAAATTAACCTTCAAGGACTCAAAGGTCAAAATCAAATCAAAGTGAAACCAACATTATAAGGTCTCAAAAACACAATCGAATGATTACAGTTCGATGGCCATCCAATCTCTTATGTAGAAATGCATTGACCCTGCTATTGCTTTCAGAATTTAGATTTACCAGTCTCCCACTCACGAAATGCGGCATGCCTACCTTGATTCACTAATATTACTTGATACTGTTATTATGTAAGACAAACACAAAGACATTCAAATTTCCTGTGAAATTTGACCTGATTTTCGGGCTTTAGCAATTTCTTCCATTGCGTCAATGCTCATAACATGTACGACATACAGCGGTGTGTTCACAAAACCAGCTAGTCGAATTGCTCGACCAGTTGCCTCTCCCTCCAGCTGTATGAACATCAGAACTAAAATAAAATCATGAAGCTTTAAACACTTGCAACAATCATTAAAGAGATACATGACTGACCATTTACCAACAGGAAATCAAATGCAAGTTTCATAGTGATGAGAAATGTAATGGATTAGAAGAGGGAATTAGAATCAAATCAAGAAAGAAGAAAGGCAGATGAAGAGAGAATAACTTTGAGGCAACAGAAGAAATTAAGGTACTCAAAGGTTCAGATACAAAAAGAAAGCCCAAATGGAAAAAGATTCTAACTTGCTGTGTATATGGCATCATATTGAATGCCATGTTTGAGACATAACCTAAAAATACTGAATTTTCTACATATGCATAAAAAGTTTAAATGGATGTGCTCCTAAATTTTATCAATTTCCGCTTATTCTGATGTGAATATTTGGCCTTAAGGCATCAACTGCTGCATCTATCACAACTGTTTTCTTTAGGAAAGTCTTAGCTGAAATGGTTATTCATAACCTGCTGTGGGGTGAACAGTTTTATCTAGTCAGACAATCCTAATGAATCAAATGTTTCCAACGATAATATCTTTTCAGTAATGGGATAAATGACAGACTAACAAAAAATGCCTTGTACGCCACACCCAATGCATGAAAACTGCTTTAGTGATAAAATTTGTTGATGGTTACATATCATTAATCACAAAGTACTGGAAAGGAGAAGCAGATAAGATCAATAGTTTAGCACTTCTGTCATGGTCAAAAATTCAAAGAATCATGGTCAAAAATTCAAAGAACTTCCAGGAATAGCACTATGTTAGAACTATCGCGGATAAACTGATTAATCCATAGAGTCAGCAGGTTTTGCAAGTAGAAGAAATATCCCAATTTGCAAGGATTACCGCTGGGGGCCTTGAAAGGGCATGTCCCTCTGGACCAGTGATACCAAGTTCTATGATTCTTTTCTGTCCTTCAAATACAGCATCTCCATTTTCTGCATGGACCATAGCTATGGCACCAAGAGACTTGCACTGCTTTAGTCCTTCTAATAGGAGCTCATCACTGATCATTAGAGATCCCTTGTACGCTAGAAAAAACTTGAATGAATTGATACCTAAAAGGTCAAATGTCAAGAAAACCTCAATTAGGCTCAAGGCAATTTATCTGTTAGTTTCTGACAGGACCAAATCAAAGTGATCAAGATCTAAGCACTTAAATACTATGCATCTCGAAAATTGAAAATTCTAACCTTTCTCCTTCACCATAACTTCCATTTCCCTTGACACAGCTTTGTCCCACTTAGTAATTGCCATATGGAAGCCATAATCCATGCAAGAATTTTTTGCCTTCTTGACATAGGCTTCAAAGCCAGCCACTAAACTACCATTTACTGGTATAACAAAGTCAATGTGCATTGTGGTTCCTCCTGCTAATGCTGCAGCCTGACCACTGAAAAAGTCATCAATGGTCTCAGTGCCCATGAACTCCATGGCTAGGTGTGTGTGTGGATCAATTCCTCCTGTTATTTTTACCAAAAGGCAAGTGGTGAATAGCGTTATGGTTACTTTAGTATGTACTGCATAGAATAACAGTAGATGAACTGTCATCAACCCATTGTGCTTGTTTAGACAAGGACAAATGAAGCAGGGATTCATGACAAGCATCAGATGTCCCACTTGAGTTAGAATCAACTAGTTATATTCCAGCTTCATGATGTAGCATTGCAAAAACAAAACTCTCTAAAGTTTTCCGAAACATCATTATAAAGCACCAGAAGCCAAATTAGGCACAGTAATCCGTATTTTTTCATATTCACATCAGTTTCAATGCATAGTGCCTTAATAAGAAACCATATGCCTCAGTAATTTCTACAACTATCTTACACAAGTGAGCAAGAGAAAAGAATGAGGCAAGGCATAATAGCTTTTCTTATCCAGATATATAGTAACTTAAAGGGGGGAAAAAAAAAGGGAGGAACCAAAGGAGATCCTATCGTAACCTTGAAGCCTCAAGGAGAGTCCTCATTCGAAAAGAATAGCATACATTAGTTTATATTGTAGCATAAGTGGCAACTAACCTGGCACCACAAATTTTCCAGCAGCATCAATTATATTCACATCATCACCAACCTGCCAATAGCATTCCAATAAGTCATTTGCAAATTAACGGCAACAAAATAAAAGAAAACAAAACAAATGATTATGCAAATAAGAGATGATTGTGCTGAAAAAAAAGGGAAAGAACCAAAGAATATAGCATCAGAAAATGGCAACATGGTTTTTTAGATTCCAGTGAATTCAGACCAGCATCGGGATATTAGTAGCACATAAGCAGGTAGCGAAAACAGTTGCAAGAAGCCAAGCACCATGGTGTTAAAGGAAGTTAAAAACTTTTTAGATTAACTTTATAGGCAAGACAAAAGGTTAAATCATGTCCCGGTCTTGATAAGTTCACGTCAAAATCAAAGAACAGAGTATATTAAAAACATGTCGACATGCTTATCCAGGATGACTAGTGGCATTGGCCATGTAAAAGTTATCCAATTATTTACCTACATCGTAAGCTTTTGCATAGCAACTTTCCATTACATAGAACAATCAATGAGAAGCATAGGAAAAACCAGAGTGCCTAAATGCGCCAATGACTAAAGGACCTAACAGTACCCTAGCCTTTAAAAGGAAGTTTATTACTAGTGACCAGTCAGATCTAGTGTAGAGAAGCTTGTAAAGCAATTTTTGATACCAGATTAATCTATTTACTTCGCATTTATGAAGATTGTGGCACCATCACAAAATATCCACAGCTAAAACAAGATGCTTACTTGCTCAAATAAAAATTTAGGAAAAAGAGAAAGTGATCCAAATCTTTAAGGCAACCAGGCATAACTTTGGATGCTTTGAAAGTTGACGCATCAACAGTCTACAAAAGATTGCTCTTTCCACAGTAACGAAGATGTCAGACTGGAGAAAGCTATTGGAAACTTTGAAGCCAGCTAAGACTTTGAAATAATTACAGCTTTGAGAAATAACCACCACTCACAAAAATTTACATAATTGAACATAGAACTGGGTATAAATAAGTAAAATAATTATTCACAACCAAAAAGAGTGAACAGAATTGTATATTTATCTTTGTTCTGGTCTCAAGTAGTCCAGTCCAAATCAAGTCAATTGCTTTGATTGAAGAAGATGAAGCAATAACTTAAATATAGCTCAATCAAGCTATTAACTATCAAAAATAGCTTCAGAAAACAAAATAAGAAGAAAGAACAGACCTTGAGATTAGGCTTGACAGCGACTATGATTCCATCCTCCACGTAAACATCAGCAACTTCCTGATGATGAGCGTTCACAACTGTCCCTCCCTTGATCAGGAGCTTCGACGATGATGAAGAAGTTCCACATCCAGTTTCGCCATATCCCATCCCAACATCACAGAACTCCTGTAAGTAAACAAAATGAAACCCTTTTCATCAGATTCTGGAATTATTATATTTATCTCATCAACGATCAGAATTTTCATCCATCAGCGAACAGATAAAGATTCTCGCGTCCAAACAATAAGTCAACCCCCAATAAATGAAAGTTAAAAGATGGAAGAGGATAAAGAAAAAGACTTTGTACGTACATGATGAGCCGAGTGCAATTGTGAAGTGGTGGCAAAGAGAAGAAGTGAGAGTGAGAAGAAAAGACACAGAGGGTGAATTGGAGCCATCAAAGTGTTTCTACGTAGAGAAGAAGAACAAAAAGAGAGTGCAATGTTTCTTATGGAAAATCAAAACGCAGTCTTTACTTTTCTAAACCAGTAGGCTCACTCCGCAGGAAAACAAAAAACAAAACAAAAAGCCCATATGTCTTTGATAACTTGACGACCCAGTTTAGGGCCTTTTGCCTTGTTCCTTTCTTCTGGAAAAATGTCTTCAAAACAGTTTTCCTTGTGCTTGATCACAGTTCAATATCAGATGGATGAAAATGGAAATACTGCTTATAATGTTCGTTGATGAAGTAACCTTATATTGTATGTGATTGGTAGTTTATTTGAAGTTCTTCTCTTCTAGTTTTATTAAAGTGAACATTCATCTTCTTGGTTCTTGACATCGTTATAATGTTGTGATCTTCCAAGATTGCCTTTGGTTGGGGGTTCTGCTGTTAAGGTAAACTACTCTGATAAATCAGTAATTCGTTTTGAGCAATTTGGGAAAATACTGAACATACAATTCATGTTTTGTGTTAGAACATACAATGCATGTTTCGTATATGCACATTCTTGTGCTTGAAGAAGATGCATTTTCTTTTCTATTCTCATTGGTAATGTCCTTGAATTTTGGCAAGGAAGTTTTTCTTAAGATCGCCAAATTCATCATATAGATCATCCTGTCATTGCATTGTCTAATCTGTGAAATCGAGGATTTATCAGTTTCAAAGTTATGAACTGATAAATCCTGCGAAGCTTTATAGCCAACATCCCTTCCTCCCCAGTTATATTGTTGGCATTACTACATTTGTATATGATTCCTAACGTCTAATCCTTCAGGAGAAGTAGAGCACATGAGGAAATGTTAAACTGACTAGCCAGACGCTACCGATTGAGCTTATTCATGCAGCAATGTGCATAATCTGCAGTACGCCAGTACCTGCAGTTCAGATTTTTTTGTCTAATATTATAGTGTTTTATTATGTCAAATAAATCTCAACTATTTATTTATGTAGGTTCCGCATGGGTCTCGCGTGGATCTCACAAAGTAAATAGCTGAGATTTCATGTAACATAATAAGATAGACCATTCACTGTTGCCTGGCTTCTGATTGATCCATTTAAATATTAACAAATTTAAATCAGATGGATTTGTTAAATTAAAACAAAATATTATTAATTATATACAAATTTAATTATGATCTAGTTAATCTAAAATCGAATTTAAACAATCCTTCTTCAATTGGATAATGTATCTTAAATTGGTTATACTTTTCTAATTCGAGCTTTTATT
>JANZLX010000212.1:5882592-5892905 GCA_025531955.1 Erythroxylum orinocense
TTGAGTTTAATAATTATAATATATTTAAAATAGATACTAATTTATAAAATAAAACTAAAAACTAATTTCACCCATTATCATTTTCAAATTTTAACAAGAAGCATAGAATAGTAATTCAGGAAGAGAGGCTCGAGTTTTTTAAAACAGGCTCCTGGGCAAAGTGACGGTGTCACTGGATCTAACGGAGTCTCGAGTTTTTTAAAATCAAACCGAACCGGTTCGGTCCGGTTCAGTCAAAAAAGGTTGAATCGTTCAATTTTTATATAGAAAGGTTATTAAGTGAAACCGAACCGAATTACTGATCGGTTCAAATTTTTTCTGATCAGACCGGATAATTCGGTTCAGTTTTTAAAACATAGCAAAAAACTGATCGCTGATTGAAAGAAGCATCTCATAATTGCAACTCTAAAGTTATTTTTAGTTAGTAGTTTTATAATTGAATAGAATAGAATTTAATATTATTATATTATTTAGAATGAAGTTTTATAAAGGAATAGAATAATAAAAAATTAAATCTATTCAAATTAAATTTAAAGTATTAAATTTACATGAAATTAAATTTAAACTTTTTTTTATTATAGTTAAAATGATGACGTAACTAAATACCCTAAACCAAGGCTTTGTGATAATAGCGTGCAATTTTTTAATGTCTTTTTATAATATAATTGTATATATAATAAGCTATAAATTATATATTTAAATAAATTATTTAATAAGTTAAATAATATTTTTATTTTTATTTAGCTTGTCATTATATAAGTCATTAAGGTGAAAGATGTTCCTCAATCACAATTCAAATCTAAGGCTTTTGAATCGAAAATTACGTAAAATCAAATTCCATCAATTGGATCATCCTTTAGAAAAAATGTTGCGGAATCCCAGAAATTGCAAGTATTCCGAACTGAATAACTGATTAACCTGACATGGCTTTAATTACTAGAGTTGTCTATTCTTACAGCCTGGAAATTATAACCTAGTTGCGGTCTTGCAGTCACCTGAATGAATGATTTCTACTGTTCTAGTAATCAACTATAGATGAGTTCCTTTGCTCGTGTTGTCAAATGATTTTTTCCGATTGGGCTTGTTGTAAGCCTATGATACAGACTGCTATTTAACGACCGTTTGAATCTACTTTTTATTTTTATTTTGTTAATGTTTTTAGTTTTTGTTTTCTTTTTTAGTTTATGTTTTTTTCTAAAAAAGAATAAAAGAACAAAAATATGTTTAGTTAAGATTTACAATATAAAAACTAAAAACAAGAACAAAAATCTGTTTAGTTGAGATTTACAATATAAAAACTAAAAACAAGAACTTGTTTAGTTGAGATTTCTAATAAAAAACTAAAAACAAAAATATATTTGGTTGTTTATTATTATTATTATTACTATTATTACTATTATTATTAAGTTATTCTTCCTATTATTAATTTTATTTATTTATTATTATTATTATTATTTAATAAGTTATTCTTATTATTATTAATTTTAAAAAAGATATTATTATGATTATTAATTTATTATTAATGTTATTATTATTATTATTAAAGTTGTTCTTCTTCTTATTAATTTTATTAATTATTATTATTAATTTTTAATATGTTATTCTTATTATTATTAATTTATTATTATTATTAGTAGTAGTATTCTTCTTCTTCTTCTTCTTCTTCTTCTTATTAATTATTATTATTATTAATTTTTAATAATTTATTCTTCTTATTATTAAGTTATTATTATTATTATTTATTGTTAATAATTATAATTATAATTATAATTATTAATTATTGTTATAAATTTTCTACTTACTATTTGTAATATTATTAATTTTATTATACCAAATTAATTATCTTATTATTATTATTAATTTATTAATTATTATTATAAATTTTGTACTTATTATTATTATTAATCGAGATAGAAAGTAGGGATATGTTGGTTTTCTATCAAAGAAAACATGTTGTCAAAATTCAGAGAAACGATATTTTTTTGTTTCTGTAAAACCGTTGTGATTTTTTTATTTTCATAAACAAAAAATAGCAACAAAATAAGCCAAACACGTTTTACTTATCTGTTTTTCTTTTTACGAAAACGACAACAAAAAACAAAAGAAAAAAAAAACATAAACAAATAGCCCCTTAGTTAACTCTCTTTTGCTTTCGGCTTGTCAGCGACGATGACAACGGAATTGGGTCTACTCAATTTAATTTAACTAAAATTTATAAAGATTAAATCTAAATTTAATATAAAATTTAATTATGTTTGATTCATTCAAAACAATCTTACATTTTTTAAAATTAAAACATTTTTATGAGATGAGAATTAAAATATTTAGACTAGTCTCTAAATTTGATGCTAAAGTTAAATTTAATTCGGTCAAGCTCAAATTTTATGTGAAAAATAGATATGAAAAAGATAAATTATTAAATAGTAGAGACGATCCGGTGAATAAGAAAGATCATACTATTGGTCTCTAAGCAATAACACTTAAATAATCCATAATATCACTTAGCTAATAATAAACTACTCAAACAATATAGATGACTAAAAGATAAATTAGACACACAATTATAATGTGAAAAACCATTGAACAAACCCACAATAAATTCATCAAATCAAAAATAGTAAGATATAAGCATTTAAGGTTTTGAGCTAAGAATATATCATAAAATAATCACATCAAATCTCTCATCTAGTTCTCTTAAAAAAAGATAAGAAGATAAGATTTTTAGATCACACACAATTGCCTATGCGACAATGTGTAGTGATTTTGTCCGTAAAAAACCTCAATGTCATAGAGATACACAGTCTCAAAGACTTATATGGTTAGCGGACACAGTCATGTCCACTAATAACATAGGCTTGTCTATCCTCAAAAATCATCTTTCAACTCGTACACAGCTATAAAAGCTTACATATTAATCCAAATGGTTGTTTTTCACTATTAACATGAGCTTTTGCAACCCAAACATAGATGTATGCTCTAGAAATAGCTTTTAATTACCAAATTTTGCCTTGATTGTTTCTTTTGATTAATGGAGACAACTAATACTTTCAGAACTCATATTTAGTGGAATTGGTCTAACGAGTATGTTTTTGGGCACGTGCTCTAGGAACAGCTTCTAATCATTAGTTTCTGCATTGAATTCGTTTTATCTTTGTTCTTTTTGATTTATAAAGATAACTAACACTTTCCAAGCTCAAATTTAATGGAATTGATATAACGAGTATGTCTAAAATGGGGCCGAATTGATAATAATCTCTCCCTATAAGCCATTTTGGAGAAGAAATCAACTATCTTATTAATTACTTGAAAACCATCCTGGTGAGTTTTCTATAAAACTCAAACTTACTTCCAAGAACCACTTTTATCAATATGTTGACCCAAAAGTCTTTGTCTTTGAGTAACTAAACTTCTTGAAAATTATCTAGCTCTCCCTCAGTAGTGACTAGGAGATATTCTGAACTTAAGTATCTTATTAAAGGCTTCTTTATTCTAGTTGACCTTCGAAGTTGGACATCTTCTAATATTTGAGCAAGTTGCTTCCCTTACTCATAATGCTTATAGACCTCTTCTACATTATCCACAAGATGCGGCTTATGTGGCTTATCTCCATCAAGTTGCAATTGATAATTATCATCATATGTTAGCTCATATGCTTCGCCTTCTTCACTTATAGGTTGATCAATGGTAGTAGAAATAGTGGAAGTATCTATAGTACGGAATGACCAACTAATAAAAGTAGTTTTATCTTATTTGATGGGATATGTACCCATCTTATACTCATAGAAGACTATGTTTTGGCTTCCAACAACCTTCTGCTTTTTTCAATCATAGAGCCTATAACCAAACTTCACGTCTTCATATCCAAAAAATATGTAAGGAGTAATCTTCAAAACACATGTTTGAAGGCTTGCATCAAACACTCTCATATACGTATAAGTTTTATCTTTTTCTTATCACACTCTCTTGGGACCATAAAGATCTAAAGGGATTGAAGATGTTCTATTGATCATATATATTATAGTTCGAACCTCCTACCCTGAAAAGACTTTGATAGATTGGACATTTGGAGTTTATACTAACCCTTCTCTACAATGATTATATTCATGCTTTCCACAACACTGTTATATAGTGAGATACTAAGTTTTGTCTTTTCATGTCTTATGTCACTGGCAGCATAATATTCCTTAACCTTGTTAAAGATGCACTCGCCTTCATTGTTAACTCGAAGACACTTCAACTTTTTTGTCGTCTCCCTTTCCACGATGACATGAAATTTCTTAAAGGTCTCAAACACCTGGTTTTTGTTTTTAGCATGAAAACTCAAGCCTTATAAGTAACACCATCGATAAATGTAACAAAGTACTTGTTACCACATAAGGAATCCTCCTCAATAAGACCAAAAACGTTGGAATGCACCGTCTCTAACTTAGTCCTCCTTCTAATAGACCTTTTATAGAAAAAACACTCTATGCTACTTTCCAGCTACACAATGATCATATAGAATAAGAAAAGCGTTAGTTTCGTAGGGATAAATGAATTGTCAATTGGCAATTTAATTTTCTTCTCGCTATGTCCTAATATCTAGTGCTATAAATTTGGAAAAATATTCTCCTCAACAACTTATAGTTCTCTAACACACACCTTCAAGTGTGTCTTGCATAAGGTGAACTACAATCCACTAGGAGCAATAATTAATGCTCCCCCTCCTTTAGACAACTTTCACTTGTCATCCCTAAAAGTGTGATGATATCCTTCTTGGTTAAGCACATTTATAGAAAATAAATTGAGACGCAAGTTAAGAATGTGTCGTACATCTCTTAAGGCCAATATGCACCCAACATCAATTTAAACTCGAATGTCACCCATTCTAATGATGCTAGCAAAACTCTGATTTCCCATCTTCGTACTTCCAAAATTACCACTCCTATAATTGGTGAAGTATTCCCTCTTTCGATTGAAGTAATAGGAAGCTGTTGTATCAACAAGTCATTCGAAATTTGAGTTACTACTATAGAGATACTCATTGGTTGCACAAATCAATAATACATTATTATCTGTGATTGAGGTTGTTGTTGTAATGTTATTGTCATCTCTATCTTTCTAGTTGTCTTACTACTTCTATTCTCTCCTCTACTGGTAGTAATTTTTTAATATATAAATAGGTTTGGTGCATTAGTGACATGTCCTAGTCTCCTTTTCCATCTCTAGATTTAAAGTTATTTTTAGACTTGCCCTACCCTTTAAAATATTTACTCTTGCTTCTTCTTATGTTCTCAACCATAAGAGTCTATACATTGTCCATATGTATCTCCTTCCTCCTAATCTTTTCATTAAAAATGCTCTTTTTGATCACATTAAAAGAAAGCACACCATCTGAAGTGGAGTTGTTGATAGTCACGACCAAAAATTCCCAACTGTTTGATAAGGAACTCAACAGGAATAAAGCTTGTAGCTCATCATCAAGGATGATCTTTATCATAGTTAGTTTGTTGATGATATACTAAAAATAGCTTAAATGTTCCCACACTAATTTCCTAGCCTTCAACTTTAGGTTCACAAGTCTTTTAATCCAAAAGGCCTTATTATGAGCGGTATTTCACTGTTGTCCACGTTGATTGGATCATAAAGATCCTTACAATACATGAGATCTTCCATCAAAGGTTTCCATATTAAGTAGTTGGTCAACATCAACCTTACCTTAGAGTTATTGTCACTCCCTATATGGCTCTAATATCATTTGTTGGACCCCAAGCAATAACCCGCACAAGATCCAAGATATCACTCAGTCATTAACAAACCACTTAAATGATATAAATTATTGAAAGATAAATTAGATACATGATTTTAATGTGAAAAATCATGGTATAAATCAATAATAAATCAATTAAAAAATAGCATGATATAAGTGTTTAAAGTTTGAAGTTAAAACCTTACAAAACAATCACAACTAATCTCTCATCTAGCTCTTTTAAAAACTTTCAGGATTGACTACAAATTCACACACACACACACCAATACCACTCCCAACTAATCGTATAAATTAAACTTCAATAAAATTGTATTTAAAAAAATGCTATTTAGACTCTAAAACTTTTCTTTTATCATGTATTTTTGTCTTATGTAACTTTTTTCTCTTATCAAACCTTTTGAATATGAAAAGATAAGATTTTAAAACCATACATGGTCTTGTGTCCATGTCCTTTAAAAACTCAACATCACGGAGATATACGATCTTAGAGACTTATGCAATTAGCAAACATGATTGAGTCCACCAGTGTCGCAGGCCGCATGTGGTGACTATGTCACATTAAAAATTCAACATCATGGAGATATATGGTCTTAGAGAGTTATGTAATTAGCAAAAATGGTCAGTTCACCAATTTCGTGGCCCTGTCTATCCTCAAGCTTCATCTTTGAACTCTTATATAATTACAAAAGCTTACACATTCATCCACACGACCTCATCAACCATAAACATAGGTTTGTACAACCCAAACACAAATGTGCGCTCCACAAACAACTTTCGATCATCAATTTATACCTCAAATATGTCTGATCTTCATCTCTGTTAATTTATGAAGACAACTAACATTTTCAGAACCTAAATTTAGAGTGGAATTGGTCTAATGAATATGTCTAAAATGAGGTTGGGCCTATAACACGTATAATTCAATCCATGGTCTAGTGCAATGCAATTTCTCAAGTTTATGGTAGGTTTGGAATAGATCTCAAAATGTAGAAAGAGATTATATATATTAAATAAAACATTTCAAAAATAAAAGCTGAAGTATTTAAAAGGACTTTTAGTAGGTGTTTGATTTGAGCACGAGGTTGGTTATTGATATGGGTATAATAGTAGAAGGGATGGGTATGAAAAAAAATGACGTTTGGTTTGTAACTTGGGTTTCTGTATTAATATCAATAATGTTGTTTGGTTTGTTGCATTAATGAGAATGAAAGATAATACAATGCCATTTTTACACTAAATAAAAATGAAAATAATTTGCCCTTCATATGTTTGTTGGGGCTATCTCCATATGTTCATAAAAAAAATTAATCAGTTTTGTTAAGGAATTTTATCGCAATTTTCGAGGATTAGATGAGCTATATGATCATTTGGCAATAGAGTTGCATAATGCCAACAATACAATTGCAACTATATTTCCATATCATATTTAAAATGGAATATAAAACATAAAACAAACTTAAAACATAAAGAATCAAAACATAAAGCAAGATTTCCCATAGTACTTAAAACATAAAGCATCAAAACAACATCAAAATAAACTTAAAACATAAAGTCCTCCCATGTCAACGGGAAGGCTAAGGAATACACATCAATCTTGTCTTTATTTGAACTGAAAATGTTAGCTGCTTTAAAGACATCACCACTTGGAAGGCCAGTTTGAAGGAAATTTAATACGAAATTTCCAGATTAAATGCATAATTAATCAATACAAGTAATTAACCCTAGAATTGCAACATACTATATTCAATAATTGAAAGGATAAATACTTGAAAATTGGGGAAACATTGAATCCATTGTTGTTTTCCGTGAAACGACGTGATCGAGACGCAGAGGATTTACTACTACTATTCCGAACCTTAATCAGCAAAAGAACACGTACAGTTTACAATGGGACGACTGTATATAAAGGTTGGCTAGCAGCAGGGCCTCCTGTGCTTTATAATACATGGGCCAAGCCTACCCATCATAGCAGGCCCATGAACACAGGCCCAATGACACGTTACATTGAGAATTACCATTGACATCTAATTAATCAGGGTTTGTACACAATTATGTTTATTATGCTAGTCCACAATAATGATAAAATTCTATCATAAATTTGATTGCTGCTTGACATTGATTGCTTGATTCAATTTCTGGGTTATATTATTGCTTTGCATTGTTAACAATGGAGAATTGTATATGAAACCCGAATTACTCGGGTTTAATCAGGGATTGCTTGAGTTTGAACGGGTAGTGACAGTGCTTTAGAGTGTTTTTAGCTAATCTAGAACTGGGATTTTGTAGTAATCTATCATGAATTTTCATACTTCAAAAATTGGAGTGGAAATTCGTGTTTCAATAACGTCGTATTCTTGGAGATTTGAAATTGACAAATTCCGTTTCCCAGATTCTTAAAGAGAATCTAATGATTTTATTCCATCCCTTATGAATGCATCTGGAATTTTATGATCTTAAGATACTTTTCGTTGAATCCTTGAAATGATTAGTGTTGGGTTTTATTTTCTTTTCATCATGCAGCTCTTCTTGTTAGCAATTGCCTGTTTGGCCAAACACAGTGCTTATCATCCAAAAGATATAATTTCCAGTTCAATGTTTGGCTTCATTGAGTTAGTCCTTTTTGTGGGGTAAAAGAAACTTCGTTCTGTATATTCTCAAGGCGTACTTCTACTCATCGTTTGGCTTCTTTTTAATTTAGGCTTTATTTGCTGACTGATAATTGATTCCACCAACAGCCTGTAAAGTACTTTGACATGTGATTGTGGGAAAGGCATGTGATCAGCTGTTATGTTAGATAAGTTGGGCTTCTTCACACTTTTGATTAGTTCCTTTACGTGAAAGGAAACATCCTGGAGAAATCACTTTGATGAAGTCCCAAGATTCACGTAACATTTTCTTTGGAAGAAGGGAAAATGCTACCAAATTGGAAGAAACCACATATCAATCTAATTCTTCTATCTACAGTATATATTATATTCAGGTTTGTTGGGTCATCCTGTAGTAAAGAGGGTGTTAATGGTGCTCAATAAGAGGAAACCATGGAGAACACTATGGGGAAAAGATTTCCTGCCAGTGCAAATGATTACAAGCAGTGTGAAGAAGTTGGTGAAGGTGTCGGTGCTACTGTGTATAGGGCTCTCTGCATTCCACTTAATGAGATAGTTGCTATTAACGTTCTTGATTTGGAAATGTGCAACAGTGACCTTGTAAGACATTCAGTTTTCTTTTCGAATTCTTGATCCTAGAGTTTATATAAGTGTTATATCTCTAGAAAGTTTTCTCATGTTATCCAAAATTTTATGTTTTCTACAAAGGAACCTTCACTATGTTAAATAATATAGGATGGGACTCGACATGAGGTACAGACAATGACCTTAATTGATCATCCAAATGTGTTGCGAGCACATTGCTCTTTTAGTACTGGACACAACCTTTGCGCTGTGATGCCATACATAGACGAAGGTTCCTGCCTTCATATAATGAAATCTGCTTATCCAGAAGGTTTTGAAGAGCTTGATATTGCTACATTATTACGTGAGACTTTGAAAGCTCTTGTTTATCTTCATGGCGAAGGGCACATTCATAGAGACGTTAAGGTATATCGTGTGCATAATCTCTTATTTTCCTATTGTTGGTTTTGTTTGCCTTTTGAAGTATTTATGTAACATTCTACCCCCGATAGGAAGGGTAGAATAGTAATTTAGAGAGAACATGTTTTTCTCTTTCTTTTAGACATAAAGTTTGAAATTTTTGGCAAAGGGAATGGGAAGATATGATTGTTTGAAGAATGATATACTGGTTTAGAAAATATTGTGTAGGCAGTAACTTTGATTGCATTTTTGACATCTGTAGAGGTGGAATTAGGTTTTTTGTCCTTCATGAAACTTGTAGAGCTCTCTTTTCTCTATGAAATAGACACCTAGTTTGTCTAATTTAGAGTTCGGAGTTCGGAGTTATGACTTGTGGAAGTTGGTATGTCGGAGGAAGTTTTTCAGATCTACCATTGTAGTAGAGTAAGTCGACTAGGATCCTCAGACAAATCGACTAGGACATGCACAGGAGAGTAAGTCGACTAGGATTCCCAGACTAGTCGATTAGGATATGTATTTTTCTGAACTGACCTCTCTCTACTCTTTTGCTTATAACTTGTCCGTCCGACCTCCGATTGACTTGATTCTTGAGGCGTCGGAGTCATAAGACAATTCTTTACCTCTCCATGTGGATTTGTGGAAATTTGAGATTTAATTGCAATTGATGAATTGAATCTAAGGGAGAGGATTGATTAAAAGACTATGAATTGGTTAGTTCTCCGCATATACTTCATTGTTTGGGCAATTTTCGGACCTATAAAGATTCGAATTGAGTGATTTTAGTGTTTATGGGTTTCTAAGACATAGGGACACATTTTGGTGATGTGAATTATGGAATATTACCGGGATTGTCCTGAACACGCATGATACATATTTTGTTTCAGTCATGTGCATTATTTTTAAAACTTATAATTGTACAACTTGTGACGTAAGTGTGTCTTGCATAAATGAGTTGTGCAGGCTAAATGTCCGCA
>JANZLX010000212.1:5893005-5912518 GCA_025531955.1 Erythroxylum orinocense
GTCGATTTTAGCTACGGAAATAAGTTTTCCGTCGCTAATTTGCTACGGTTTATTTTCTGTTCCTAAATGAATTTTTCACGTCGACATTAACGACAAAAATATGATTTTCGTCGCTAATTGGCTACGTTTTAGTTTCCGTCGGTAATTTTCCATCGCTAATTCTTACTTTTCTTGTAGTGGAGATATATTTATAATTTATGAGTTAAATATTGAAATATTCATACATAAATATGAAAATTAACAACTTTAAGTAATTAATTAATTTCAAACATTTTATTATTCTCTATACTTTAATGGTAGATAATAGATGCACGTGTGGCTTGAGGAGGAGTATTATGACTTCAATACTAATAAATATTCGATTATGTGATTTAAGCAAAGTTTTTTATTTGTGACAAAAATACCAAAAGGGGGATATTGTTAAGATATTTATTTTATCTCAATTATTTAATTTTGGCATTTTTTATTATTGGATTTTCAAGATAATATTTAAAAATCCCAATCAAAATATGGTGTAAATAAGTGACACTCCTTATTTAAGTCGAACTTTGTTATAAGAATTACAGTGAAATTAGAAACCTATCTCTAATTGAAGTTCAAATGGATTATGTTAGATTATGGATAGACATCGAGTTTCTTTCTACTGAAATAAGGTAGGCTTGCGTGAGTGATTTTTTTGTTGGTGTCTTGATCGGTTGATAGAACATGTATAGGCATATCATGTTGTTGTTGTGTAGAGTACATTGTGAGATAGCTAAAGGAGTGTGACATGGCTGGTTTTCTTGTCAAAAAGATTCCTATGTGCGTGACCTAGCTTCGACATTTGAAACATTAGTGATTTGGTGAAGATTTTGGCTGAGCGTTTACTTGATAGGCTATGCGTGATCTTGCTTCCATTACAATACACGAGTGATTTTGGTGATTCTTTGGTTTCAGTGTTGATTACAGTCGTGGGTTAATTGTGAAGCCTTGATCTAATAATTTTGGTGATTTAAGAGATGTTGCGTGATTGCTTGGTTTGATGATTGGCTGAAGGTATGTGAGTGAAAACTAGAATAGGAGTACGTGTGTATCAGATCACGTTGAAGTGGAGTGCGTAATATTTCAAGGTAGCGACAGATTCACCTCAAATCTCCTGTCCATTTTTCCCTGTCCTACCCTGTCCACTTTGCAACTTAGCCATCCACTCATGTGGTCCCACATGAGTGGATGGCTAAGATACAAAGTGGACAGGATAGGACAGGGGAAAATAGACAGAGGATCAGCCCTCCGACAGATTGGGCAGGTGTGATTCTATGGGTGTGTGACTTCTTGACTACATTGTTTTTGGTTGACTGCATGTGGTGTATGTCTACAACTCTATCTTGGGCAGCAAAAATTGTTAATGATTTTTTTTCTGTGGGCTGCGTGTATCTTGGTTGATGAATGTGTTAATGATGTTGTCGTGGCTTTGTGAATCAATTAGTGTCATTGGTGAACAACAATCAGATTATTCTTCGGAAGAGCTGAAAATATTGAGAAGTTGATATTTGTTTCTTTTTCAAGTGTTCTTATTTATGTTGATTTTTGTTTAACCACTTCAATTTTTTATTTAATGTTCTTTCGTTATAAGATTGTTAAAAAAAAATCCTCCGTTAAGGTTAGTATGAGGTGGTTGCATCATTGAGTGTGAAATTCTTTCACGGATAATGAGGACGAGAGATAATGGCAATGGTTGAGTGGTGTCGGATCAGTAAAGCTTTGTATAAAACTATTGTCGATTGTAAAAGAATTAAGCTGAGTAGGAATTCTGCAAGCATAAGTAAGGTGTGTCAAACTGCGTTATCAAATTTTGGTATTGATTTATATTTGTGCGTTTAATTTTTTTTTAGTTTTTATTGTATTAGAAACAATTGCGATAATTAGAAGATTTTGCGAAACTACTACATCCTTACCTTTTTTTTTTAAGAACTACTAATTTATAAAAAAAATGACTAATTAATTAATTAATTTACAAAAATCGATTAATTAATTAATTAAGTGATAAATTTTTAATAATACAAATTATTAAAATAATTAAAAAAGTTTAAAAATTGATCAATTTAATATTTTTATAATTAATCAAATCTCTCATTAAAAATCATTTTTAGAACTTCGAACTTAGGAAAAGCATTGAGATTTGAGAAGCATCTTTTTATCTTAAACCTCCACATTTACGAAATGATTGCTTGGTGACATCAAAAGGTCGAAACTCGAAAGCAAACAGTCACTAATCATGTAGACAGCCCGCACCCTACTTCTCAGTAGGTGTCGAGTCGACATTGGTCAAAGTCACAATCAATACACGTGTTGAGATTTTGTTGGAAGTCAAACGGACACATGATTCACTGTGAGAGGGGACAGTGAAAAAGGAAGTTCTTAGGATAAATCCGTACTCTGGGTTTTTACACGTGTCCATCCCATGTTTCTCAAATTTTCACCTTTTTATTATCTTTATTCCTTATGCATCGCTATGCAACATTAAAGAAAGAGTAAAGTTAATGTTCGATCACTTTCACTTAAATGGAGATTGGTAGCTTTAAATTGAATTCTTTTGTTACCGAATGAATTATGATTATGTATTTCTAAAATTTTCTTTTAACACATACTTAAACTATACTATTATAATGTTGTTTTTAATCTAGAAATAGCTATTCTATTCAAACTAATTATTTTTATGCTAATTAAAAATAAGATTACATATGTTAGATCTTTCCGTATCTCATATATTAGTAAGATTTTATTGAATGTTATTGTTGTTTAATTCTATGACATTTTATTAATATATACCATATGTCTCGTATGATGTTGGAACGAAAATTGCAATGCTTTGCTATTTAGACCATAAGTGCAATGCTGAGTACTAAATAAGCAACAATACATACTTTTTGCTACTTTAAGAGATAAGATTATAACTCAAAAAAATATAATAATTAGAGGTAGATCATCGATTATTAGGATAATCATCTAATTAATATTACAATTGGTATTAAGAATAAGAGTAGTGACTTTAGTTAAGTGAATATCAGGAGGGTGGAGATTTTAGATAATATGTAATCTACTAAACATAGCCAAGTGTACATATTGGTATGGCAAGGAAAGAATTAGGAGACATTATTTTCATTTTTTTTTATAGATAAAACGGGCGAAGCTCAAAAGAAATCTCTAACTAACGAATATAAGTAACACCAATAACATTATGAAAAAGTTACGAATTCACCGTATCTGGTGAGCTAACTAAGGGATGAAAACTCATACTAAAGTCATAAGCATGATGTAAAGTCGAGTAAAGCAAAAGTGTTGTAAGACTCTAATAATGGTACGGTATTTTGTGGAATCAATAAAGGGTGATCTAATTTTTGGAGGAAAGTAAGATAAGTCTAATGGGAGTAGGAACATGTTTAGAGGTGTCAAGGTGTGTAGGGTAAAAGAGGTCTCAATTATGCTTGGTTTGAACAAGGAGAAAGTCATCTGGTGTAGCTACGGCTTCAATGCCAAAAAAATAACAAACAGAATAAAGATCATTGATAGAAAAAGTAGTGCAAAAATCATATATTAAAGATGAAATGGTGGGTGAAGAACCTGTAACAAGGTGTCGTTTGTATAAACTAAGAGAAAGATTGTGGAAGATGGTACAATGTGAACAAAGAGTGAAGTATTAGATTTGAAAAATGTAAAACTCAAATTTAAAAAGTTTTAAATTTAGACGATAAAATCAGGCACTATAAACTTGTTTAAGATCGTAAAAAAAATTTAAAAGACGTCAAATATAGTATAAATGAAGTTCAACAAAACCAAAAGGTTGAAGCATAAAACTTAGGTCTTAGAAGAAAGATATTACTCACCTAAGTTGGTATTGTTAAGTGACTAAGCTATTGTGGTGAAATGGTCGCTTAACATGGTATCAGAGCCTTGTGATTAAGTGGTCGTGAGTTCAAATCCTACCACCCACCTATTATTCAGCACAAGGTAGAGTAGGTCTGTGCAAGTTTCAAGCCCAAAGGGCTTTCATTTGAGGGAGTGTGTTAATGAATATATAAAATCAATTAAGTTGACCTCACACAACAGCTTAAACTATTGTGGTGAAACGGTCACTTAGCATATATGAATAGTAGTAAGTTTATTGACATGAAAGAAAGTGAGTATAGTCAATGCCAAGAGCTTAATAATTGTTTGAGTGCTTACAAATTTAGTGATTTAATAATCATATAATTGGAATAATGATCATAAATTATTTTTGAGATTCAAAGGAGAGCCATCGATGCCATATCTTTGATGAATGATACTTGATTGTAAACAACACAATAAAGGCATCATAGGCATCTAGGTAAGCATTTAACTTAGCATTACATGTAACTATTAAGTATCTAATTCTCTTTGTTCAATAACCATCATCCTCTCTTTTTATTTTATTTTATTTATAGATTTAAATATTTTTACTTCAATGAAGTGAGTAATTTTACTTAGGATTATGATTTTTATACAAATAAAAAGGAAAAAGTACTGAAGGATGTGACTAGTACCCACGTATTCCATTTGGGACAATGCACATGTCATTGTAGAACTTTGGCTTACAAAATTCCCCAAGTCTTAGATCTTTGCGAAAAGGTAGACAAAAGGCATCTAAATCAATCTCCGTGCACGATTATATGTTTTTGTCGATGTTTTATAAACTGATGGTTCATTCTATTTATTAGTTCAAATTTAGAATTGACTAATTTTTTAGTTTAATTTTTAACATTTCAATTTAATTTATTTTAATAATTTTTTTAAAAATTTATTAGTTTATTAATTAATTAGTTAATTTTCATAAATTAATAAATTTTTACGATCCAAAATAAACTTATTAATTTTCACTTAACAAAAAAATTTTTAATTAAAGTTTAATTTTTTTAATAGATAAGGATAATCTTTTTTAATTATTTTTCAAATTTTTAATTTTAGTCAATCTTTAATTGATTTTATGACAGTCTAATACTAGTTGAACATTTTGAATCTTAAACCTCTTATCCTATCGATTTTACTTTTGATCCGATTTTTATCAAATAAACAATACTCTCGCATAAAAAAGAAACAAATTAAACTTATGATACTCCTTTCTCACATCCCTTTTAATATTCAGATTAACATTTTCAAGCCATAATTAGTTATATTTTGTGTTTGAGAGTTTTGAAATTAATTGGAATGCATTTGTTAATTCTTATTTTGCTTTATTTACTATATTGAATTGAACATAAGCAAAAATTATCAAATAATTATTCAATTCCAAAAAGTTTGGATGTAAATATTGTTTTAAAACTAAATTTTGTTCACTAAAATATTGGAACTTGAAATTATGCAAGTCTAATTCTAACTGTAAATATGTTGGTTCTGAACTTAAGTAATTATTTTCGATTGACATTTTCATAAATGAAAATATAATTGCAGATTATCTAACAAATTTAAGGGTTATTATTAAGAATCTTTTTCTTTTCCAGAAAAATTCTTGAACAAAATCAGACAGCTCTTTTTTTTAATTTTATCGGGGCTTCATATCTTATATGTTAAGGGGTCATTTAGTTCTACTTTTGTTTTTCTAGTGTGACTTTTTATTTTTATTTTAGTTTTTCTTTTAAATAAAAACAAAAACATGTTTGATTATTAATATTAATGTATTTATATTTTTATTATTGATGATAATATATATTAGATAAAATTTAAAATAAAAGTTTTCATTAATTAAAATTATTTTAATCTCTTTTATAACATTTATTAATAAATTATCAATAAAATATATTTTATTTTATTAAATAAATATATTTAATTATTAAATCAAAATGTATTTGAGTTTATATATTCTGAAGATATTTTAAATTTAATTATATTTATTAATAATAATTAATTTAATTTAATATCATGAATTATAACAATTAAATTGTTCATAACTTTATTAACAATTAATTCTTATAAAGTAAATATATTGTTAAATTAAATTATTTATAGTTCTTATAAACAATTAATATATTAAATAATATATATTTAGTTAATAGTAAATTAGATTAGAAAAAAGAAACCATAAACCAACAAAAACCATTTTTTATGGTTTTAATAAATTTAAAAAATTAAAAACAAAAACAAAAACCAAAATCGAAACCAAAACCAAAACTAAAAACTAAAAACTAAAATAAACATAATTTTTATTAAATTTTAAAATAAAATAAAAAATATAAATATAAATAAAGACTAGCATGTCCTAAATTTGTACCTTTTGTAATTTAATTAAAATTTCACTTTTCGCCAAAAAAAAAAGTTATTTCCGATTGGTTTTGTGCTTATTAAACTAGTTTCCTGTTGGGTATGATTCATTGTTTGATGAGAGCTTGCGAGAATCTCCAAAATAAAGCCCAATTAGGAACCGAGGCGATGAGTAATAATAGCCTCCAAGCAACAGAAGACTGCCCTGTGAAGCTACTCGTGGATCACATGGGCTTAACATAATTTTTTCGAACCTGTAAAAGAAGATTCCACCTTCAGCTTCAGGTTTTTTTTTTTCCCTTTCTTTTATTTCCCGAGTCTGGGAAAAGGAATGATAAGGGTGAGCTTGTGGACGAGGATGAGATTTCATCTATTCCACTTGATTATCATTATCACTACTTCAAGCATATAGACATTGCAACCGTCTAAAACTTATAATTTTAAAAATAAATTTTGAAAAAAGTTTAATTTACAAGAGAAATCTAACCTCTAAAAATAATTTTCCTAACTGCAGATTCCATGATGGTTTTTGCTAAGTTCGGAGGGAAGTTCAGATAATCACGGTCTCTTGTGCCTCATTCCTGATGAAAAATCCTGATGTAAGTATGTTGTTGCAGAGAACAGCAAACTGTAAGAAAAAGCAAGAGGACACCTATGATAGGGTATCATCTGTCTCCAAAAACCGCACAACTTAGGTAAGTTTGAGAGACAAGAGAGGGCATAACCTCCGTATGACATTAAATGAATGTGTTATACTGTTCAAAATTTACCAATTCACATGGTCTCACTGTCCTAATCCATCAGGTTTGGTAAGGTATCCAAAAGTAGTGTTGGGTCAGTGTAAGAACAAAAAACCAACTGATATGATCAGGGCTGGAATTATAGTCATGATCTGTTAAGCACAACGTCAGATTCAGTAAAAAAAGCAAAGAAAAAGGTAGAGACGCTTTTAAGAGATGACTTGTCAACGAATCTCCACCATGGAAGGTAACTTTTAGAACACACGGTCCAAAACAAAAGAAAGCAACAAAACATCAAGCATGTATCTATCCAGTCAGGTTTTGTATTCCTCTTTGTGCCTAGGTCCTTCATGAACCTAACGTTTCAGGCACACAATGTACCTATTTGAACAAAGCTTTGATACATTCTAGCTCCTAACATAGGGTACCCAGATCATGTGGACCATCACTTTCGCATGTACTCATATAACATCAGAATCGTTTAGAAGAAATCAACTCTGACAGTACAGGTTAATGAATGCTGTTAGGTCAGGAAAATGTACGAGAGTTGAAGGTTGGTCCTGGCCTAGTAGTTGGCCGGTAGCTTCCACGTGAAACTAATGGAAGAAGGAAGCAAAGTTGGAAACTCCAACTCGGCTAGAATTTTTACTAACTTGATAAGATTAGAATGAAAGAATGAGTTCGATACCAGTCAAATTTTGCACCAAGTGGTCGACAAATTGTGTTGTTGCTAGATGTATTTGTCAAGCAGATTGCAACAGATCCTGCTGCAGATAAAGGACAGTAAAAGTCATAGTCTCAAGGCTGGTTTTCGGATGAGGACACAATAGATGTGGTGGTGTTTAGTGGATGAACTCTTAGGTAGCGTTTGGATAGTGTCTCCGTTTTTAGAGATAGTGGACAAGATAAAAAAATCCTGTTTTTGTAGGTGTTTGCTTTTTGTCTCCGCGTTCTCGTCCCTTGTCTCCGAGAGATAGGGACATAAATTTCTGTCCTTTCCAAAAAAGGGAGGACAGGGACAAGTCATTCCTGTCTCCAACCACTATTTTTTACTATTATGTTTATTACGTTTAATTATTATTATTATTATTATTATTATTATTCAAATTTATTATTATTAGTATTATTATTATTATTATTCAAATTTATTATTACAATTTATTCAAATTTATTATTATTATTATATAATTTGTATTTATTATTATTCAAATTTATTATTATTATTATTATTATAATTATATAATTTGTATTTATTATTATTCAAATTTATTATTACAATCCATTTATAATAAAAGTATCAATGAATTATATATTTCTAATCATATTAAGGATCAGGGATATATTTGTCAATTGCACTATTTTTTCGTTTTGTCCCCTACAACCAAATACATTCTGTCCTCGAGGCAGAGACAATTTTCTCTGTTCTATCTACCATAATCAAACACCTCACTATCTTCAGTTTTTGTTTCATTCCGTCTCTAAATTTCTGTTCCGTTTTGTCTTCAGCTACCAAAAATAGCAACCAAACGCAGCGCAATAGTTGTGCTGGAAAACATGAATTCCTGGCAACCTTTGAAGATCTTTTATTTAATAGAGAGTTACAGGCTACAAGAGCTTTAATCAAAATAAATAATTAATAAAGGCAGCATAGTCGTTCAACTATTCTATCCCTTTAGCAAAGATTGAAGGTATCTTTTAATTTATAATACTTTATGTTTAAATATTTAGGATTTCAATATTTTAAAATTATTTGAGTTAAACTCTCATCTTTATAAATATTTAGGATTTCAATATTTTAAAATTATTTGAGTTAAACTCTCATCTTATAAAATTATTACGTTCAATAAAATTTATTAATTAAATATCATGTAAATTTTTTTAAAATAAATTTTCTATTTCAAGTTTGGGCCGTCTTAAGTTCAATCCGGCCCTCACGTCAGCTTTACATGAGTGAGATATGCAATAAGAACAGGGGAGAGTTAAAAGCATGTAACCACTGTTTTGAAAACTGGATTGGACCAGTCGGTTTTATCGGTTCAATTGGTGATTGGTCGACTATTCGATCCAGTTCATTTCTAAAAATTGATTCTTAATTGAACCAGTGAGAATCGGTCAAAACTTATCAATTGACCGGTCAGATCGGTCCGATTCGACCGGTTCAATCACTGTTTCAATAATTTTTTTTAGGTATATTTTAATATTATTAATATTATGTATAATTAAATATAATTATTACATAATTATGATATTATAGGTAGTTGAATCGGTCAAATCGGTAATCAGTAAAACCTCCAATTTGATACCGGTCTAAGTTTCAAAACAATACATGTAACTTTATTCAGAAAAGGATTAGTTTTCAACCGGACAAAATGAATGTAAGACAGAACCTCCTTAACTACCAGTTATGACTCCACTTCTGTTCGTTTTCGTACGTTGTTGCTTGTCCTAATTTTGTTTTTCTCCCTTTTGTCCGAATTCACTTCAGAACTTAACTCCGGCACATTACTGCCATTAATACATGTCGCTCTCTGTCTCTATCTACCCCCACTTCTTGCTGTTTGCCATTTTTCGCTGGAGAGAGAAACATGAGGTGTTCATGGTTGGAGGATTTAGGAGATTCAGTTAAGGTAGGTGAGATGGGAGAAAAAGGAACCAGGGATCATCTTCATCGTCATCTGTCTTGTTTGTCCTTTTCTGCATTTGATCTCTCGTGCCGAGTATAATTTTAATACCATCTCTGAGGGTTGTTGGGTGCACCTAATCTTGCTGCTTCTCAACAACCACAGATCTATATTATTCTTCTCCACGATCCGTCATACTGTTTTCTATTGATTTCTGGTTCGCTTTTTACGAAAATTAAGATATTTGAGGATTTGGGTCTCTGTATCTAGACTTCTCTTCCATGCTTTTGCTTTGTTCTTGGGATTTCCAGGTGTCAGAAAACCCATATCTTCTCTGTACCCCACTACCTTCGTTGCTCTCTCCCCACGGGGTGGGTTCATCTAAGCTATCGTTCTTTCACTGTCTTGATCCTCCTCTGTGTATGAGTCTAGAGTTACTCTTTTTTTGAGTGATAGTGGTAGAATCTGTCTGTGCGAATCACTTCAGGTGGTAGATTGTGTGTGTTTTTATAGTGTTTGATTTGTATTCTGGGTTAAGGTGACATACCTCATTAGGTAAAAGCTTTGTACAAAAAGGTTGAGGAAGCCCACTGCTGGGTTTGGTGGGTTTTCTCTCCTAGGCAATGAATACCCACAAATGTTGAAGGTTTTTAGCATTTAAATTGTATTTGTTTCCATTCCGATCCCACTACGTAATTTTTTTCAAGGTGGGATTTGGGGAAGCAGCAGAAAACAATGGCTCCAAATCACCTGTGCACCCCTTTTCACAACAACATCCACCCCATCTAATTTTTCATGTTGGATAATGTTGGGAACAGGTGGGCACAGGTTAATGGCACCCGAAAACAATTGGGTTTACTTGTCCTCCTTCCTTTGCTGACACTGCTTTTCCATAATTGGCTGGCTGTTCTTCCACTTTATCTCGTATTTGTTTTATTCCAAACTTGAATTTGACTCGTAATAGATTTCCTCTCTTAAAAACAAAATCTATAATGCTACTTTACTTGTTCATCACTTCTTTCACCTTCCTGCTCTTTTTAAAGTCCCTTCTTTCTCTTAAGCCATTGCCTCCATGGGCAAATGATGTGAGATTGTTGTCACATGTCTTCTGGAAAGAGTTGGTTAACCTATCTTTGCTACAGAAGACCCTTCTCAAAAGTCTTTGCATCACTAGATTCTACTCAGTGGTTTCTTTGAAGACGATGACTTTAACTTCAAATACCAATATACAAAAAAATGAGGATGGAACTGGATTGATGTCAATTTTGGACTTGCCAGAACTGGCCCTGGACTGCATTCTTGAAAGGCTATCCCCTGCGGGGCTTCGTAGCATGGCGTGTGTGTGTACTTCTATGAGGGAAAGGTGCATGAGTGACCACTTGTGGGAAAAACATATGAAACGGAAATGGGGTAGGGTTATTGGCCCTGCTGCTTATAGGGAGTGGCAATGGCATTTAGCTACTAGAAAAGATTTTTGGAGCTGTAAACTCAACAACCGAAAGGGGTTCATGAAGCTCCTATCTATGTTTTCACCATTTTCTTGGATTAAATCAAAGATCATTGTTGATAGCAAGCACAATAGTCCTTTGCCTGTTGATTCAATCATGTTCTGGTACCTTATACTTGAAAATGGCAGGTTCTGGTTCCCAGCTCAGGTGTATAACCGAGAGGTGATGATAATCCGGCATATGTCACCTTTACACGACTTGAAGTTCTAAATTTTTTATCTTTAAGTTCTAAATTTTTTATCTTTAGGATCACCGATTTCCGATTAGCTCTTTATTTCAAAATTTTGGGAATATTGATGTGTTGTGTTTCTTCTGGTAATAAAAGTTCTTCCATGTTGTATATTGCAGAATGGGCATGTTGGGTTCATGTTATCATGTTACGATGCCGATCTTTGCTACAATCCTCGTACAGACACATTTCTAGCCAGGTAATTGAAAATATTGTCTTTCTGGATTATGAGTATGAATAGTTCGTTAATAGAGCTTAAATGTAACTATGGTGTTCTAGATTCTTGAATCAGCTCTTGCCTCAAAAAAATGTTTATGCCTTAATAATGAATGAGGCAAGGATTAACAAAATGGGCAAGTAAATCTAGTGGGATTGAATTTTATAGTATTTGTCTGATGCAGGTACGCTCCACATGGAAGAAGAGCAATTACCATAGAGACTAATGTGCCATGGGAAAGGGTCAGAGCACCACCTGTTGATAATTCTCCATACGCACTACATGTCTCTGATTGCTTGAACGATCTACGCCCGGGTGATCACATTGAGATTCAGTGGAGAAGAAATAAAGAATTCCCTTATGGTTTGTTCTTAACACTATTCTTTTGTTGTCCATTTAAATTTTTTTGAAGGTCTGTCTCAGCTGCATTGATAACTAGATTCAGTGTCATTTGGATGAAAGAAAACTGATTTGGATCTTAATCGTGGCACCATTGGCCATAACAAGAAGCTGGATACGGCTTTTAAATAGTGGTGAACTCTTAAATCTATTGAAATGTCCATGATTCATGGTACACTTCTTGTAAGTAACAGGCAGAGACCGTGAGACACCAGTTTAATACTAAGTGATTTACCTGGATTTGAATATGAAATGCAGGCAAAAGCATATGATGCCCTTATCCAAGTATAGAAGGGAGTAAATATAGAATATAATGCCCCTTTTGATTAAATATGATATGAATCTCAGGTTGGTGGTATGGTATTGTTGGTCACCTGGAGTCATGTGACGGGAATGAATACAAATGCCGGTGCCATAGTAGTGGTGAGTCATTTCATCTCTTTTTTATCCTTCTGATTTGCAATAAAGATTCCAGTTGCATTAGTTGTAGAGATTCTCAAACATATAGAAACTTTATTCTTCTATTCAAACATCAAGAGTAAGAGGAAAGAGGGTTATTTAGGAACAGGAAGATAGAGGAACTATACTGCATATAGCTTCAAATTCATGAGACAACAAGCCCCTTAACTTCTTTCCTGTAAGAAGTGTCGATGAATTTATGATACAGTATGCTTTTATGGTCCTTTTCTGAATTCCAACTTTTTATTTGTGGACTTCTAATTATGGCTATTTCTTTGGTCACCCAGACAAATCCTTGTCTATATGTCCTAACTTCTACCAGCACAGAAATAAGCTTTGTTCTCAGCGATTTTCTATCTTCTTCGCAACATAATGGGCCTCAATTGTGTTCCAGAAGTTGCACCATTGGATGACCCGTTGGTCACGTTACATCACCAAAAGATATCCTTTCCCACTTGTTATTTGATATGAAGAGAATATGTGATATGGATAAGAAAATTAGCTTGTAGGGAATGATGCCATCCATTTTTGGATTTGGAACTTATGCTGAATATGTGCTCAAGTTTGCCATTCATTTCAGCCTTCGGCTGTTCAGTTATAGTTGATTTTTATAGTGAGATTCCTTTTAAGATAATATACTAGAAGAAAGGATCCAACCATAAACCTGTTCCTAACTCATGTTTTCTTTGTCCTAATTTGGGATTTTCCATCATGTTTTGCTATTGATATTACAGATACCATACTGTTAGATTTCCATCAGTACAGTCTTGGTTCGCGGTGGAGACAGACAAGCATAGACCGGAAAGATCATAGAGAAGAGGGGAATGAGGCGGATGGATTTTATGGAGGAATCAGAAGGCTATATAACAATGAGGAAATTTCCAGGTGGAAGCAGCTTTGGCCAAATCAAATATTGGAATAGACTCCTGAACAGCAGCAAGGTTCCATATGGTTTTCATGAATCAAACGGCTCTTGTGATTCAACTCCATAATTATGGAAGTCTTTTACTTTGTTCTTAGGCATTTTCTTGGAGGGGATGAAGTTTTAGTTGGAAATCACTGAAGAAGAGCCTGTCCTCTGTCCGCTTCAAGATTTGTAAAGCACTAACATATTACCAGCCCCGCAAGTTTCATTGCTAAAGCCAGTGATAATGAGCAAGAAGTCAAGCTTTATCGGATTTTAGACCCATCCAAATGGGCCTAATAAGCCTCGTCATTAACAGCCATCAATAAGCTGCTTGGTTTTGCAAAAACTTGGGGTGTGGGTGTTAGTCGATGCTCAAAGGCTATGAATATTAAATTTATTAAATTTATTATTAAACGTAAGTTAATATAGATTAATCTTATTGATATAGTTCGACAATATTAAATTCTTACTAATAAATGGCATAATATGAAATTCTTTGTTAAGAGATCATTCTATGAATTTCGGCCAATCATTCATAACATGTGCTTTTTCTCCGGAGACAAGTAAGCCAGCTTTTAAGATCTGGCTATGGAACTTCAGTAATTCAATGTCTTGCGCTATGACCAATGCGTGAAAGAAGTCTTGATTTTGCTGCCATCCAATACTCTCTCGTTGGGCCGTGTTCTGCAAATGATAGTTTTGTTCCTACTCCCCTTCAGAAACTTCAGCTTCTGTCTTTTACTTGTATCATGATCACGAGTTTTCTCTTTCTTTGTTGGTAGCTTTGAAGTGGAGTTGTAGCCTGTTTGCTGCGCTTTTCATGTTCCATTTTCACCAACCTAACATGTCTTGCAAACGCAGCTCCTTTAGGTTTTGGACTTCCTGGAACATCTTTTGCAGGTGCTTAAGAACTTGCCATTTCTTTATTGAAGCTATTGGACCGCATAGAATCAGAAAATCGCTTGTAGAATGGATCTGATTCATGGCTACGTTGCTTGTTATTATTGTTGAAGTCCATCAAGTAATCATCGGACTTCGTTTCTATACTCAAGTACCTTAACGATATGCAGGGACCGATTCGCTTGTGGAACGGATCGGAGTGGTGGTTTCCAGGGTAGTTGTGGCCGGGGAAGTCATTAGGATTCATGTTAGGTCTAATGCATGAAGATGGCAGTGGCCGAACACCACTGTACTGATGCCATTTTCCTGTTCTCTTCTCTTCCTTCACGTTCTCAAGAGCGTCCATGAACGGATAATAATCATCATTCCACAGGTTCTTTCGTGAAAATAGATTCTTCAACGCCGAAGTTGGAGTCCTTGGTGAGGACATGGCGGCGCTTTGGCCACCAGACTTGGAGTGGTCGAACTCGTTAGTGTACTGGAGATGAGGCGGTGGCTTCAGTGGCTTCGTTGACGCCATTGTATCTGAGAAAGCCGTGGAATTTGTAACCAAATCCTTGCATGACTCGTTATCATCACGACCACGTATCTTGCTGGTCTCGAAGTTATATTCATCAATGAAAAGTCGACTACCTAGAAGCCCGAATGCATCATCATCATCAGAAGAATCTGGAATTTTACAGCTCAAGGTTATTTTTATTGCTTTTGGTTGGGTTAGTTCGAGACTGTGGAGAGTATAACATAGCTTATTACGACGACGATCTGTGCCTGTTTTCATTGGTTTCTCGTAGAAAGAATCGTTGGAAAATACTGGCAACATGTTAAAGATCGAAACTTTTTCAATCTTTACAAATGAAAGGTTTTTGAGAGATGAGTGAATCAGTGGACCTTCGTCTCTACAGATCATATATAAAGCTTGTAACTTTCTTAGGACATGCAAGAGTGGGTCCGTCTCTCTCTATCTTCTAAGATTTTACTTTGCGTTCACGATATACGACTCTAAAATGAAGCTGTGACGCCTGACGATTCCAAACAGGAAAATTAGAAGAGTGAGAAATCGACGGGACTTTTGTCTGTGGATTGACAACAGACATCATCTGGGGTCATCCCCAAAAGTGCTATTTCTTGGACTGTCTATCAACAACGCAGGACCAGGCTCGAGTCTTTGGTACTACAACTTCGGATGCTTGGTTTTGTGATTGTCAGCTCGAACTCTAACATGGGAGTCTAGACCTAGAAGGTCAAGGATTTCTTCGTTTGTACTTGTGTACCCTAAAGGCAAATTAATGATAAACACAAAAATATTATCATCAAGTTCTTTTTGGAATTTCTAATTATGAAAATCTCATATAGTTTGCTTTCCATTGTTAAAAAGAAAAAAACAAAACGTAATATTACACATTTCTGAAGTAAATTTAATAACGAAGAAACAATAAAATCGAAAAGTAATGTGCAATTAATTCCATTTAATCGATATTGTTTCATTAATAATAATTTATACGGTTTTAAATTTTAATAAATAAAAATAATTTAAAAAATGGTATGAAATTGGAAGCCATGCTTATATAAATCGGATAATTTTAGAAACGGAAAATCCAAAAAAACATAATTCAAATGCAATTCCGATTAATGACATCACGTCGATCTATGTTTCTGGTTATTATATGTAAGAGCCAAAATTATGCACTGTAATGTATTAATTATTTAACTTATTTTGCATAAAATCTTAAAGTATAGTTCAATTTTACTTCTATTTCTATAGAATATACCGGCCAAATAAATCATTTTTTGTTTTTACTTGCAACATTTTTATTTGTTATGTAAATTGTATCATGCCAAATTTTAAACGTATAAAAGGTATGTCTAACTTTAATATTTACATTTAAATGGACCTTAATGTTTTATAATATTCAAATTAAACTCTATTGTTTTAGAAATGTTCAAATTAAACCGGTTCTGATTCTAAAATTAAAGCGGCTCATGTTTAGAAGGAGCAAATTCTCTACGGAATGTTTATCAGAGCTTTGTGAGGTCTCAAGTCTCAACAGAGTAATAGAGTGATCGAAGAAGTGATACTTTCTGAATAGTCTATTCGAGCAAGGCTCACGGGTGATGTTTTGAACGTGAACGAAAGCTCGGAAGAGTTGCAGATATGGGAAAACTTAATTTGTAACATCTCGTTACCCATGATAAGACTTGAATAGTGAATATGAGAAATTATTGAGAAATTAGAAAGTACAATTCATGTTTATGCAAAAATATGGCATTCACATACACGATAATATTGATTTTTGCACATTAATATGATTGTATTTGCATTTATGACATTTTTCGGATAAAATTGATCTATAAATAAGAATTATGGATTTTATTGTGTTGAAAAAAAATTAAATTGGATTGTATTAAAGTTGGTTTTGCAATTTCGGAAATATTTCGGGTATTTTGAAATTTTGGAATATTTTTAGACTAGAGAAATATTGAAATATGGACCAATTATAGTGAGACACGTGGGTTGATCATTTAGTGACAAATGGCTTACATGCAAAGGTGATATATGACAGTAAATTAAGAACACATGTTATCTTGTTTTTAATATGGAAAAGTTACTGTAGCTTGTTCTTCACCGAAAACACCAAACTCTCTTCTTGTTCTTCATAACCGAAACAACTTGTTGATTATGCTTGAGCAATTGGTTAATGATTCTTACATCAAAGTAAGAATTTTAGTCCATATCAATTGCTGGAAATTTAGTTAAATAAAGTAAGTTGAGTTTTAAATTTATGATACTGTAAATGGTATTTTGATGTGCGTAAATTTTTGGGTGTTTTTGAGATGAACTGAAGTCAGTATAATGATAAGGAATGAGGATTAGGTGAGGTCTTGATATAGAGAGGATTTAAAGGAAGTGAAAGTGGTGATGAAGACTGCTAGAAAATGTACAGATGCAATGTTTCCACTAAATATGCATCTTTATTTTAGCCATAAATTGATCTTTTAGACATCTAAATGGGATGATTTTAAGTTTGGATTAAACTAGAAACATATGGCTATAATTTTCATGAAGAAATCAAAATTGACATATGCCTTTAAGAGTTTTAAAATTTGGCTTGAAGTCGCGTTCTCGAATTCTGTCATGGTTTAGGAATAGTCAGTGAATTTTTGGGTCTATCTTATAGAATACTGAACCAAATTGTATGAAATTAGTTTCATTAGAAAATTGAGTCATAAATGAACAATTGTTTAGAAGAAAGTTTGGCCTAAATCCTTCGTTTTCATTGTCAAAATGTTCGTGTACAAGTGACCCGAAAGTCTGTTTTGGGAAGGGTTGGAAAAAAATAGGTAAGGTGAAGAAGAAGACTTCGCAGGACCACCTGGACTATCACGGTCATGCTTGTACACGATTGCGACTTTGCAAGTCCACCTGGGGTGTCACGATTGTGCATGTGCACGATTGCGACTTCCTTGTTTATTTGAAGGAGATTATTTTCTGAACATACTTCAATCTTTTTGTTATAACATGTCCAAATGACTTGATTCTTGAACCAATAGATTCAGAATACATTGATCTACATCTCCACCAAAAATCATAGCTTTCTGAAATGGATTGATTGATAAATTTAAGATAGAAATGTGACTGTGCTGAAGGATGATAACTAGGATGATTTTTACTGAACATACTTCGGTAATTGGACTATATCTTGATCTGTGGACCTCAAAATGATATGATTATTAATTATGATTATATTAGAGACATAAGGCTACAAATTTTATGAAGAGAATAAATTCTAATTCTGCCTCTAAAAATTTCAGAATCTAATTTGAATTGAGATAAGAATTCTGCTGAAGCTTAAGAATAGTCTAAAATCTTTTGAGTATAACTTTCAATATACTAAACCAAAGTGGATGAACTTGGTATCATTGGAAACGTAAGAAAAGGAGGAAAACTTTCTGGAAGGAAGTATTACCTAATTTTGTCATTTATCCTATCAAAATGATTATGCAAAGTTGATCCAAAAGCATGTTGTTAGAAAAATATGAAATTGTTAATTAGGTTATGAAATTGATTTCACATTATTTTATTATGGTCCAAATTATAAGTACAAATGATATTAATGAGAGTTTTGATATCTAAATGATTTGATGGTAAGGATCATAATAAGATATCCAGAATTGTCATTGAATATGCATTGTGCATATTTTATATAAGTAGATGTGCATAAAGGGATACTTATACATTTGTGCAAAAGTGTTATATTTGTAAATGTGTTTTATATGTTATAGAAGAGCACGTTGGGCTAGTCAAACATTCCATCCAGGCAATAGCATATTGGAGCGTACTGTGAGTCAACCTAGATGATTTTCCTATGATTGATTTGATTTGCTTGACTTTCAATTATGAACTGTTTGTGTTTTGTTATAAATTCTAGACTTAAAGTCCGAAGAGTTTAATATTTGGGTATATATTGGAAGTGTTCTGATTGCTGTGAAATTCTGAATGATAATTGTATTCTGTGATTTGTTTATAAATTTTGGATTTAAAGTCTGAGGAGTTAATATTTGAGAATATATTGGAAGTGCTCTGATTGCTTTGAAATTCTGAATGCTATGTGAATTCTCAACGAAAGTTAAATGCTGAACTTAGGTTCGAAGACTATGGGATTCTGATTTTGTATCATGCTATGTGAATTCTCAACGAAAGTTGAATGTCAGATTTAGGTTCGATGACCACGAGATTTCTAACTGTGCATCATATGTGATTGTTAGACATAACATATTCTGTATTTGTTGCATTTCATAAAATGCATGCTTAGATAAAGGCGTTGTGACCGGAGTAGCCAGTATGAAAGCGCTTGCATGTAGAGCTTTGCTCCATAATTTCTGTTTCTGCACGTAGAGCTATTGAGACAACCAGCCTTCGGAATGGAGTTCCCCACCTTACACATCAACCCGACAACCTACATTTGCCAAGTGGTCCAGTTACAACGCAACAAGCTTCAAGATTTAAACAAGCAATGCAAGCCTTTGTTCAAGCCCAAATCACAAGTCAAGTACATGAGAAGGCCGAAACATCCATAGAGGGATATCAAGGCATCCCCAAGCTTGTGACTTTATTAGAGGAGGCGTTGGACGAGGCTAGCACTTAGCCATTTAGGCCCGATTTTGATAATTTTGGCTTGTTATTTATTTTCTATTATTTTAGGCCTAAGTACTTATTTATGGACTTATTTATTTGTTTTAATATGTTTAGCCCATTCCTAAAAGGACTTGGATCAGATTAGGT
>JANZLX010000212.1:5918563-5929618 GCA_025531955.1 Erythroxylum orinocense
CTCTGGGTGTGAATTTTTGTAAATGCTTACCATAATTCCTGAGGCAAGACTGCAGTTCTTGATCCATGAACACTTGATAGAAGGTAGAAGCCTCAGAAACTTGATCATAAGTTAAAAGGTGAGATGCTGAGGCAGTTTAAGGAGGTGAAATGGAATTTTGGTGCCTTTAACAACTGTACCTTCTTAAGTTTTATACAGTGAGACGGGAAAAAATTGTTGGTCATGAATTTTTTGAAGTAAATTCCTTGAAATTGTCGTTTAATATGCTCTTGCTTACAAGTTTAAAGTTCCTAAGACTGTCAGGTTCGGAAGGTTAGAGCAGTTCTCCAGAAAATTTTCAGAAAAAGGGAAAATATAGTTTTGTGTTATAGGAATGATCTTGCAATTAGTATGTGGTACTTTATATTTCACTAACTTCTATCATGGACAAGCTTTTCTAGAGAAACTTCTTCATCTTCTGTCTTTTACTTGTATCATGATCATGACTTTTCTCTTTCTCTTTTACTAGCTTTTGAAGTAGAGTTGTAGCCTGTTCGCTGTTCTTTTCATGTTCCATTTTCACCAACCTAACATGTCTTGCAAACGCAGCTCCTTTAGGTTCTGGAACATCTTTCAGAGGTGCTTGAGAACTGGCCATTTCTTTACTGAAGCTATTGAACCACATAGAACCAAAAATTTGTTCCTAGATTAGATCTTGGACTCAAAAGGTAGAACGCCCTCCCTAGGTGCCCCCACACTCCGACCTGACATTGTGTGAGGGAGGTAAATCACAGTTTGATCCCAACTAACTTCTCAAAAAGGCAACCCAATGTTTGGTGCGCACAAAGAGTCATCACATTGGATCTGATTCATGACTATGTTGCTTGTTATCGTTGAAATCCATCAAGTACTAATCCTACTTCATTTCTCTACTCATAACGATATGTGAAGATCGATTTGCAGTTTGGAGCGTCCTGTTTTCGTTAGGGTGTTCCAATTCTGTACTTTTTAATCTTGTTAACATTTATATAAATTTTATATAAATATGTTAATGAGATTTAATAAAAGAAGGTAAGAATTAGTTAAGCGAAACAGAAGATTTAATTCCTGATTTACTTTCTGTGAGTACTCAATTACAAATTAGAATTAATAATAAAGAAACAATAAAATTGAAAATTAATATGTGATTAATTCCATTTAATTGATATTGTTTCATTAATAATAATTTATATGATTTTTATACGTAAAAATAATTTAAAAAATGGTATGAAAGTGCAAGCCACACCTACATAAATCCTAGTTAATGGATAATTTTAGAAACGAAAAATCCAAACACATAATTCGAATGCAAGTTTGATTAATGACATCACGTTGATCATTTTTCTAATTATTAGATGCATTCTAATGTATTAATTATTTAATTTATTTTGCATAAACTCTTAAAATATATAGTTCAATTTTACTTCTATTTCTATAATATATAATGGTCAAATAAATCATTTTTTTGTTTTTATTTGCAAAATTTTTATTTGTTACGTAAATTGTATTATGCCAAATTTTAAAGGTCAAAAAGGTATATCTAACTCTAATATTTACATTTAAATGGACCTTAATGTTTTATAATATTAAAATTAAACTCTATTGTTTTAGAAATGTTCAAATTAAATTTTATATAGATGAAAAATATAATCGGGATATGACTTTGTACGTCATTAGTCATTAGTAATGTTAATATAATATATTTTTAGGTTGATAATATCTCAACTTATTTTAATAATTTTAATTTGTTTTAAATAACAATAATTAAATATTAATTTTAAGCCTAAAATTAAAGCGGCTCATGTTTAGAAGGAACATACTCTCTATGGAATGTTTATCAGAGCTTTGTGAGGTCTTAACAGAGCAACGGACTGATCGAAGAATTGATACTTTCTGAATAGTCTACTGGAGCAAGGCATATGACTTTGGAAATTTAGATCTTCTAAACCTACGTCTTAAAATATTTGATAAACAAAAATATCAAAAAATAAAAAATAATAACAACACAAGAAAATTTACGTGGAAACTTTCAAACCAGAGAAAAAATCACAGACGATAAGAAGAAAATTCGCTATGTGAAAAATCTTTACAATCACACAATTTTTCCTCTCATTTAATCCCCCAATACACTAACACACCCACAAAGAAATATCCACAACAAACTCTTCAACTCTTATCTCAAAAGAGGAATTTAATTAGAGTCAAATTTGTTATACAAATCTTTAACTTTGTATTGGTGTATTAAACAAGAAGGTAACAACCTCTTTATATAGACAAAAGTTTTGCTCCAATTATTTTCCCCAATCAATATGGGACAAATAAAGGAGCCAAAAACACATGGTTGATGTTGTGAATGTAAATGAAAGCTTGGAAGAGTTGCAGATATGGGAAGACCAATGTTGACTGTAGCATATTAGATTTGGTTATAATATAGTACTGTATTAGTAGTACCAGTTAATACTAAGTACTATTTTAAATAATTTTTTAAATTTATAAAATAGTTTTTAAATTATATATATTATTAATTTTATTTAATTTATAATAAATTGTATAATAATTTAGTTAAATTTAAATTTTTTACACTTTGAATTTACTGATAAAATTTTCACACTTTTAAATAAAATTTTGAAACGCATTTGCTAACACATGCTTTGAAATCCTGGAATTGTGGATTTTGTCCACAAATCTGGAACTTTTTGTCACTCCCTCTTGGTTCTACTTGCAACGGAGAAAGCCTACTCCATGGTAATCGTTAAGTAGAGCCACAAAGCCTACATTCTCCAGGAACCCAATTCATGAATTCTCACTTCTTCTCAACCGTTAAACCCAAACGTTTATCCTTTATTTCCTCTGCATCTAAGCTAAGACCCTTTTGCACAACGGCTAGTTCTCTTGATTCTAAGTTATTGAGATGTGTTTCAAGGGAAAGACTAGTGAGGCCTTATGCTAAAGTAGCTGATGTTGCACAGCTTAAAGAGAACTGGTTGGACTCTTTCACTACCCCTTTTCCTCGCAGAACTCAACCTTCAAAGCAGACCAATGCAGTATCCAATTGGGTCCTCGGTATTGACCCTGATATTTCTGGTCCTCTAGCCCTCTTGAAAACAGATGAGTCTGGGTGTTCCCTGTTCCGCACAGGTTATTATGTAAATTCAAGTCGCATTTTGTTTTTCTTTTAGCTTTTCTTAAGACTAAGATGATAGTCTCTATGTTTACGAATTTTAGGATGTTCTGCAATTGGGGTATTTTAGAAGGAAATTTTTTTTGAATTGGGTTTGTATCGGGGTTAAATTTTTAACATTTTCCAAGGAATAAAATTTTATTTTTGTTCAAAATCTTTGTTAGCTTGCAAACTTCTATGACTTCACGAACAGTACGTATCTTGTTCCAGTTGGATGTTTTAGTGGTTAACATTTCCACTTCTGAAGGGTTCTGATCAATTTCCGATGTTTATATTGGGAGTAAAGAACAATATTTGCACAATAGCTTTCCTGGGCATTGAATCTGGACAAACTGATTTTTCATGGAAAATGCAAATAGATAGTTGGTCCCTGATCTTAGGTTTTGGGGTTTATAGCTCTGTAATGAGGCTAGCATATTTGTAGTTAGCATGTCAGTAAATGGGGGGAATGAAACAAACAGTTGCAACTGTAATAAGGTAGTGCAGATAATGTTCAATCGAGATTTAAACAATCAGTTTGAAGGTCATACACTGAACATTTCTTTTAATGGTCAACCTTTGCCTCCCCTACGTAATGCTTATATTAAACATCTGTCCAATCCCAAATTACCATGCTGGCTGGCCTTCATACTAATGCAGAAGTATGAGCATCAAGGAAGCTTTTCAGTCAATCCACAGGAGGCATAAAATTGTGTAATCCACCTTTTGTGATTGCAAACTATGGAAGCCAAATCTACAACAAAGTTCAGGAAATGTCTGAGCTTGCATGGCTATATGTTAGGAAATGTGGCATGTGAAAGTTCATCTATGTTCACTGATTTATTATTAGATTAAGAACATCTTACTCATTGCATAATGCTTTTCCTAGTGGACCATTTTCCTGTAGACTGTCTTCAGTTTCATTTCCAAATCATGTCACATAAAAGAATTAATTGGTTGTCTTTTGTGAAGAATGGCTTTAGTTATCGTCTTCTTTATCTTCACAGGTATTTGATTCTCCTTGCTTGAAAGTAACGGTTTGCAAAAGAATTCAAAAGCGTTTAGATGCAAAGTCTGTTGTTCAATTGCTTCATGGTTTTGATGCTCCAGTTGGTACGAGACAAAACTTCTTAACATGATTATCAATCTTTTTGCTCAATACCTCATAAGTTTCTTTGTTCTGCCTCGACACTTATTTTTTATATATTTGTATGACTTAGTCATGTGACTCTGGGTGTGAATTTTTGTAAATGCTTACCATAATTCCTGAGGCAAGACTGCAGTTCTTGATCCATGAACACTTGACAGAAGGTAGAAGCCTCGGAAACTTGATCATAAGTTAAAATGTGAGATGTTGAGGCAGTTTAAGGAGGTGAAATGGAATTTTGGTGCCTTTAACAACTGTACCTCCTTAAGTTTTATACAGTGTGACAGGAAAAAGTTGCTGGTCATGAATTTTTTGAATTAAATTCCTTGAAATTGTCATTTAATATGCTCTTGCTTACAAATTTAAAGTTCCTAGGACTGTCAGGTTCGGAAGGCTAGGGCAATTCTCCAGAAAATTTTCAGAAAAGGGGAAAATATAGTCTTGTGTTATAGGAATGATCTTGCAATTAGTATGTGATACTTTATATTTTAGTAACTTTTATCATGCTGATTTCTTTCCTCATTAAGTTTCTCTTTGTGCTTGAAAAGTCTTGTAAACTTGTTTCTCTATTTTCAGGAACTGTTGCATACATAGAGCAATCAATTCCATATCCAAAAGATGGAAACAGGTAAATGACTTCTCTAGTGGAAGCTCCTTTAGGAGTTTTAAATGTGTTTCTCAAAATGATTTTCAACCTTTTTATGGTGTAAATAATCCTGGCATTGTTCCTGTTACTTGTTGCTTTTTTTAACCCGACCACTTAGCTTGTCTGGAAGAATTTATTTTGAAACCATAAAGTGTAAAAGTTTACAATTTTGCATAAAACTAATCCGTGGATTGTGAAAATACATTCTGAATTTTTCTGAAGGGAAGGTGGGCTGGAGGATTTGGTTATGGTTTATGGATTGGGACATTAGTTGCGCCAGGATTCTCTGTAGTTCCAGTACCATCTTTCACATGGAAGAATGAATTTAAGCTCTCCGGAGGAAGCTATACAAAGGTTGGTGTTTTTTATGTTCCATGCTGTAGTTTGAGCCTTTTTCACTTGTTTAGGAGACTGTTCATTCCTTTTAAGAATGGAGTCATTAGAAATCTTCTAGTAATTTGTTTGGTTAGAAGAGCTCTTCAAAAGTATCTGATTCCTTAAAACTAAATATACGTATCTATATAATGAAGAAAGATTATACTGTTGAAAACTATTGCAATGGGATATCCTCCGGCTGAATCCGGATCTGGAACGCAGAGCCAGCTTGGTGAACTAGCTCGCTCCATGCAACTCGTCCAACAATTCTTCAATTAATGGTATCGGAAATTTATATTTTACCGTGTTTTTGTTGAGCTCCCGATAGTCCACACACATTTGCCATGTATCGTCCTTCTTCTTCACCAACACAACCGGTGATGCCCTGTTTCATGAGGTCCCTCACTGTTTGTTCTATCACGTCTTTTTGTACCTTTGAATACCGGTAGGGACGTACGTTAATTGTTTCCACTTGTTCCTTCAGAATAATCTGATGATTGTCTTTGCGGTCTGGTGGGAGTTGCATGGGTTCCTGGAAAATCTTTGCGTACTCTGACAAGATGACTTTGATTTCATCAAATGCAGTCCATTGTTCATCCTTCAATCTCATCTGTTGCAGTTGAAATTCGATGGGTGTTGTTAGTCTCAACATGAACAACTGTCCTTTTGTTGGTCTGTGCAGTAGTTTTTGGAATTCCTTACTTGAGAGGATCCAAGACTTCCCTTCTGGATTCCCGTAAATAGTTATCACTTTGCCTTCCCATTGGAACGTCATTGTCCTCTCTCTAAAATTACATAGCATGTCATTTAACCCAATCAATCATTGCACTCCTAAAACTGCGTCGTAGCCCCCCAATGACATAACTAATGCATCCATGGTGAACTGAGCTCCTTGCATGGTCCATGCAAAATTCCGGCAACGTTGATGCATTTCAACTATAAGCCACCGCCTGCGGTTATAGAGATTGGTTCTATCTCTTGTATGTCACACCCTTCTCTTTTGACGACTGATAAGTCCACGAAATTATGTGTACTATCATTATCGATCAAAATGTCGATTTGTCGTCTCTGATGCATGCCTACCAACCTCATTTGTTTGAACTCCATATTTCCTGAGCATCCCAACATAGCCTGCATCGAAACCAAAGGTCCATCGTTTTCTTCTGGGTATCCCTCCAATTCTTCCTCTTCCACTTCGGATGAGTTTTTTCCACTACTGTCTTCCCCCGAGATCACATAAAATTTTAATTGCCTTTTTTTCACATTTGTGACCCATTGTGTATTTCTCATCACACCAGAAGCATAGCCCTTTTGCTGTTTTCTCATCGAAGTCTTTGCTGCTAATTTGTCTTTGTGGTTTAAACGGTCTCACCTGAGAAGATGATCGAGGCGTTGTCACGGGTGTCATCAACAGTCCTTTTGAACTTGAGTTCCTTGCTATGTTGGTGGTTGATTGCCCCTTTGAGTGAAAGTTGGAATGTCCACTATTGCTCACGTTCCTCGTGGTGCTGTTCCGATTTAAGAGAGTACGACCTGCAGATATCAGTATGGCTTCTTGCTTTCGGGCCAGTGTGTATGCCTTGTGCAAGGAGTTGGGTTCATGTAGTTTTACCGTTACACCTATTTCTAGTCAAAGTCCTTTAATGAAGAACCCAACTAAGTATTCTCCTGGTAACGACAACCGATTAGAGTGGTGATCAAACAATGCACAATACTCCAAGATTGTTCCCTCCTGCTTTAAATCCTTAAAATCTCCTATGGGGTCATCGAAGATTTCTGCATCAAATCGTTGTTTGACTGCTTTGGTGAATTCATTCCAGTCGATGACTTCCATCTTGTTACGATTTCTGATATATAATCTATACCATTCTTGTGCCCGCTCGTCCATATGTAAAATAGCAACATTCACCTTCGTTCCTTCTGGTGTTTTATCCAAAGAAAAGTATTGTTCACAATGGTAGAGCCATAGTTTGACATTCTCACTATCAAACGATGGAAATTTGATTAGATATATCCTCACTGGCATCACTCTTTCTTCTTTTGTTAGTCTCTCCGAGCTATTCTGAGATGTCGAGTCTACTGCTCCAACATCTCTTCCTATTTTTTGTAACGTTTGTATAATCATGTTTCTCAACTCTGTCATTTCTTTTTGCACCTTTTCCGTTCTATCATGCTTCTCTGAAAATAATTGCTTACTCCTATCCTGTGACTCTGAAAATATTTGCTTACTTCTATCCTGTGACTGAAAACATTCTCTCCATAAATCCCTTCAAATTATCCATCATTACGTAATTCTGCATTTCTTGTACCTTTAGCCATGGCTGTCTCCTAGATTCGAGTGCTCTAATACCAATTTATTGTAAAAATTAACTAAACACAGAAGAAATCAGGAATACGATATAGAATGTAGATTTGATTCGAGAAGAATACGGAAGAGAAGAGAAGAATACGATATAGTGTTTGGTTCCTTGCTCATAAAATCATAAAAAGGAATTTCATAGTCATTGGCATTTTCGATGTTCACTTCCGAATAGTTGTTCTTCAGATTAGCTGTGATTTGAATGGACTCCATTATTCTTCCTGTTGCAGAGTTGTTCATAAATTGATGTGTATTTGTATTGTTAGGTGGGTGATTGGCTCATTATATAAAGGTGAGTTACCAACATTGTGCTAAGGATAATAAACCATTCCTAATATGGATAGGAGTTAAAAAATATTAGCTTCAAAGTAGGAAAACAATTAATAAACTATTCCTAATATGAATAGGAATTAAATTTTTTTTTGTAAAACTATTAAACTCCAATTCTTAATATGAATAGGAGTTTAAAAAATACATTTTTTTTGATGAAACAACACCATCTGGGAACCAATTTCCCTTTTCTATGAAGTGGGTATATGGACAAGCTGCAATTCTTATATCTTAGAGGCATCAGCTGTCACACTGCTTTTCGCAATGGCACTTTTCGATCCGGACTGGCGTCCTAACTGCTTGCAGATAAAGTCCCCAGCAGAAAGGAGTTTTGAAAGATCCACATTTGTCTCGACACCCAAGCCATTAAGCATGTAAACAACATCTTCAGTTGCAACATTGCCAGAAGCGCCCTTGGCATATGGACACCCGCCTAAACCTGCAACAGACGAGTCCACTACGCTAATACCCATCTGTTAAGACATACAAAAACCGCTGGAGTTAGGAAATATACATTAAAAATGGGTCATTAAAAGTGAACCACAAATTCTTAAATAAGCACATTTGACGTAGGTATAGAGAATTACCACTTCCCAGCAATAACAAATTATTTGAATGGTCATCAAAGAACAGTTCCACTAATAGTATTTAGTAACTATACAGCAATGCCTTCAATACAGCTGAAAGCATATTATGATTAAATGGCAAGCATTATGCCAACAGCTGAGAGCATAGTACGATTAAAAGACAGCATTAGGCTATGGTCCTGAAAGAACCAAGCACAGATGGCATCCGTAAACTATGATATTGTTGCACAAAATACAGTTGTACTGGAACCATTTGGAGAGAGAGACTAGATAGTCTAGTTCTTACCTGAAGGCACACTAGAATATTTGAAAGCGATTGACCATACGTATCATGGAAATGGACAGCAATCTTTTCAGCAGGAACAACAGCCATCACAGCTTCAAGCATGGGAATGACAGTACCTGTTGCAAAGAAATGGAAATGGAACGGACAATTAACACATAGAAATCATACCTGAGAAGCTGTTCGGCGAATGACTTTGAGTTTACATTGCAACAATCCAATATAAGGCAGTAAATAAATGCTACTAGGATAGGGAATATACAAAGTGAAGAAACAAGTCATCAAACACACAGAACACCTCATTTAACCTTTAGAAAGAATTAAATAGCTAAAAAAAGTGTTGGTCAACCTAGGAACAAAAGGTGAACAAAAGAAATTATCAAATGAAAAAGTTCTTGTTCAAGAACACGAACTCCAAAATTGTGACCACAAAATTTTAAGAATTGTATGAAGGAGCAGCGTCACTTTTGTGTAAAGATTGGTAATCTAATGAGAAAACCTTCAAACAAAAATGAGTAAGAATGGAGAGATGAACAAATTAACAATACCAGGTGTACCAACTCCAATCGTATCACCAAGTGAAATCTCAAAACAGCCCATGTCATAAAGTGCTTTTGCCACATAAGCCACTTTTGAGGGAGAAATCTCTCCTTCCATGGGACAGCCAATAACACATGATGTATACCTGTTAAATTCAACAAAAGTTCACTTAGCGAAAAAAATAAACAGGATACTTCTGCAACTTTATACGGAGATATTATCACCTACAAAGACCAATTGCTATAGTGCTTCTAATATAAAAGCTAGGTTATCAAGCAACCAAATAATGCTTTATGATAAACATGCCTATGATTCCCACATTTGTTTTGATAAGACCATGCATCGTCTCCTGCAAGACTACCAAAACAGCTGCCATCATAATCAATAAATTCACCAGCCATCATAATCAATAAATTCACCAGCAATATGACTCAGCTAACAGGCCTAGAAAATTCCAGCTGCAGCCCAGAAGTAAGAGATGAAGAAAAAGAACAAAATATATGTTACAGGTTTATGGCTTTTAAATATTTGTGAATTAGGAGGCTTAATCTGCACTATATGCAGATGACACAAAGGTATAATATCTCCCAATAAGAATTATGTCAAAAGATAAATACCACATACCCACGAACAGGAATTGACAGCGCTTTAGCAGCACTAGTGACAGCCCGATAACGAACAAAACTCTCTTCAATGCTACAATTGATGTTTGACTTTGAGAATGACTCAGAAGCTGAGGCAAAAACTGCTATTTCCTTGGCACCTGCTGCAACAGCTGCTTCAAATCCCTAGAAAATCATTCTAGATTGTAAAATCAAACAGATCAAAATGACAGCATTAGAACTCCCATAAAATGTTAGATACACCCACCTTCACATTGGGTGTAAGAACAGGTAATCTACAGCCCTTCAAAGTATGTAAAGCTTCCATTACATCTCTTGCATCTGCTAACTGTTTGAAACAGTATAATAAATGGTAAAGAGAAGAAAATCACAGAAGATCAATCAGCATAAACAAAGCAATAAATCACTCCTTAAAGGCATAGGGACACACACATGTGCGTGCATACACAGAGAGAGAGAGAGAGAGAGAGAGAGCTAATAATCTAATATAGCCTTCATGTTAGTACAGTCACTGTAACAGTCAGCAATTACGCGAAATAGACACAACTTCATTGACTTGCTTATAGTTGCATATAAGTGTTTCTAAAATAAGGTGAACCTCTTTAACCAATGTACTGTGCTTTTGGATTCGATACTGCCAAATTTGATACCAAAATCTAAAAGCGCATTTGATCATCGTTACAGGACCCTAACTGGACAACAAAATATGAATCAAAGAATGAAATCAACCATCAAGCAAACAGTAACATGAGTGAAATTATAATGAGTGAATTATATTACCTGGGGAACCCATTTGGGTGATACAAAACTTGTTGCCTCAATAACCGGTAACCCTGTTGCAACTAGTCTTCGAATCAATTCAACCTTCACATTTGTAGGCAATATATTTTTCTCATTCTGTAGTCCATCCCTAGGACCAACTTCAACTATCTTCACAAACTTAGGTATACTTCTCAAAAGCTGCATTGTACAGATGAAGTAAACAAA
>JANZLX010000212.1:5939878-5951767 GCA_025531955.1 Erythroxylum orinocense
GTAGAATGCAACATTTAATGAAAGGCTATATGAACATCAGAGCACAAATCATGAGTCGGAAGCTTCAAAGTTTCTCATAAGGTAACAACGAAAACCAATCATGTGTTCTGCGTTGAAAACTTCAAAACTACACTTTATAAATTGAATTAACTCCCTAATTAGCTTCAGTTTCCTAGAAAACATAACAAAATAAAAAAGATGAAAAGAGAACATATCTTAACATAACAGCTGAGTGCTCAATCTTAACATAACAAAATAAAAAAGATGAAAAGAGAACATATCAATTTCCAGAAAAGATTAATTTGTGGTTCTGAGCCGTACATCTTTAAATATGATTATGTTTATTGGAACCACAGAATGTATAGACCTCTATTTATGATTTCTTATATGGAAAAGCCGTTACATATGGAGCTCTGGTTAGTGATCTGATGGACCAAGATTTCTGCAAGTTCCACATGTAAATTAACACGACAGGAAAGTATGTAGAAGATCCTCAATCAATAACAAAAAGACATGACACAGGGACAGTAAACAGAGAATATGTCACATGATAAACATACCATTAACATCAATAGCCTGATTCTCCTTCTCATTTTCATCTTCTCCTTCCCATGCATCCTGCCATTTCTTTATCTATAAAAATGTTAGTAATATATCAAGCAAATCCACAGTATATACAAATATACTTGAATCGAAGAAGGCTGAATCTGGAGAAAGACAAAGAGGTGTAAGTAGCAATTCCAGGCACACACCACCTCACTCGGTCCTGACGTAGAAGTTGAATGTCTTGATACGTATGACTCAATCCCATGGCCTAATCGAGAACTTGATGACTGTCTCGATGGGTCTGACTCAATCTGATGCCAGTAGAAGCATTCCAACAAGTGTTTCAAGTTGCAAAAGAGAGAAGAAAGAAGACAAATTCACAATTAACATCCAACCACAAAAATGAACCCTAAAATCAAGAAACTCAATTTAGTCAATAATACTCAAAACTTCTCACAAACAACGCAATAGTATGCCTTCAAAAACCCATTAAGAATCAGAATGAGAAAGAAGAGGAAAAACCAAATCTTTGGAGACAAGAACAAGCTAAATCAAGAAAGAGAAAAAGGGTTTCTTTTTATGTTAATGCTAAAATACATACATGGTAATCGCGAGGTCTGATAATAGGGAACATATCGAGGAGGCGTCGAAATTCTTGTTCGTCCATTATATGCACAGTTCTCTCTTAAATCAAAATCAGTCCGTCTCGCCGTAAATGATGAAATCGACACTGAACAGTTAACACACTCCTTATTTCAGCAAAGCAACTTTAGCTTCTGAAAATCACCGTCTTGAAAATGGTACTGCTAGAACTTGGGTCTGTATCGTTTCCCGTCAACGTTGGGACAAAAGGGCCAAAAATCCACAGGTGGAGTTCAAGTTGGATCGAACTTGATTAAATTTGAGTCTGGAAAGGTGAGATCCGACTGACTAAAGTCTAAGCAATCGAACCTAATTTCAAACAAAATAATATAATTTTAGTTAATAAATAAATAAATAAAATAAATTATATAAAATGGTATTATTTTAGTCCTAGAATAATTAGGATTTAAATTATCTTAATTGGATTGGACTAAATTTTAAATTGAAAAATTACATTTAAGTTGTTTTGTTGATAATTAGTGTTATTATTATTGATACTGACGGAGCTACATGGATGTATTGGGCCTCCGAAAGTTTTTTTTTAATTATTTTTAATATATATATATATAAGGACAGAGTTATTTAAGAGTCAGTGATATACTGGGCCCTCCAAAATTAAACAAAATAAATATTTGAACCCTCTTATATTAAATTTTTGGCTCCGTATGTGATTATTGATACATTTAGTATGTAATGACATGTTGATTCTAATGGCTACAAATTGCTTTAATTGCTAGTGCTAGTGCTACACTAGGTGAATACTTGATAGTACTGTCTTGTAGGATTTTGATATATGGAATCATCAACATCAACTATAACAAGTGTGCAACAACATGTTCATGCATATTGTAATTATGGATTCTAAACTTCTCAGAGAAGAGGTGATTTGGATAAATTCTATGTGTAGTTTAGTTACGTTAAAGAAGGATTGATGACTATTTATTACATGGAAATGAATCTTGCAAATTTTTTTAGTGGTTTGAAGGTATTCTCTTGGATTATAAAAATTTGGTAATTTTTATGTATAAGTAATGGGGATGAGATCAGTTGCACCTTTATAATATTATGTATTAAAATTTTGACATTTTGTATCAAAAAAATGTATTAAATTAATGAAACAATTTTTATTTTATTTAATACATATATTTATATACAAACATATGCTTTTGAAAATAAGTTGTACTTTTATTTAATTCGATTTAAACACATTCGATTTAGTACTACATTATCATAAAAGTTGTCAAAAGATGAACAAAATTGCACTTAAGATTGTATAAAAGATGGCCCAATATGTTTTAAAAATTACCAATCATCCATGTAAATGGTATTGTAATTACATATACATGATTTGATAAATAACATCATCAAAAGATACAAAAGTGATATCCATTAGCTAGCCATAAATACTTAGGATCATATGTCCAAAAAATCTAAATGAGTTGTCTATAAATACATATGATCATATGTCTAAAAAGTCTATATGAGATGTCCATAAATACAAAATATCATAAGCTATACACATCCTTTACTAAAGTATTTATCATTAATGATATCATCATCATCACATCCAGTCTGAAATTTCAAAGTGAAGCCGGATTTGAGGAGGTCTGATAATACGCAGCCTTACCCCTACATAGTAGAAAGTCTGTTTCTGATAGACTCACATGCAGATGTGATATGTAAAGTAATGATGTAGAACAGGAAAGATAACGCTAAAAAAGTTAAGTAAATAGAATGCCAATAAAGGACGAAAACATACCTAATAATAATACTAATAACTAAAAAACGGAAATACCACAAAACTAGATACTAGAAAATCCAATAAATACTTAGAGAGTATTAAAGGAAATACAATAATTAGGAGTAAAAATTTGAATTATAATAATAATACAAGAAATAAATAAATAAATAGCCACTGACACTAAAAGGTAAGACTGAAACGGACACCAAAATTAAGACTAATAAAAATACTAAAAACTACTACCAATACCGATGCTGAAAGAAAGTAAATAAAAATAACAATATAAAGAAAGAAAAATACTACTAATAATAAATTCCTAAAAACAATAAGAAACAACACAGGACTGTGGAGGGAGAATGATAAAGGAAAGCAGTGGAATAAATAAATAAATAAATAAACATACAAGACCACTAAATAATACTTCCAAGTGGTGAATAAAAGTAGTAATATTAGCAAAAGGGAGAGAGACTCTAATAGAAGACAGTACAAGGGCAAGGGGCCAATCACCAATGTAAGTGGAGGTGCGATTTTAAGGAAGAGGATTGTACCAAAAGAGCAGAGAAATAGCGAACTGGTCCTGCAAAAGACACCAGGCTAAAAGGCAGGGGACTAACGGCTAGCAGCCAGAAAAAGACTGACAATTTCCTAAAAATACGGCAGAAAACTCAGGATGCTCAAGAAAAAAATGGCAGAAAACTCAGGATGCTCGAGGGAATCAGGTTGTTCACAAAAAAGGTTGTAATATGGCGCGTGATGTCCATGCGAAATCGACGCAACTTGTAGGCAAGAGAATCGGTGTCCGTGCATGCAACTCTTCGTCGCCGTCATTGCCCAGGCGCTGCATGCATGACAAGAATGGAAATCGGGCGGAAGCTAGTTCTTGAGTAATTTCCCGTAAATAGCCACCGAGAGCCAAGGGAAACAAAGAATCCAAAATGACAGAGCACACACCTCGATTAAGAACTGAAATCAACGTTATCCAAACCATATAGAAGGCTAGTAAAATGCGTAGTTAACAACTCCATACTCAAAACACAACATGCACTGGCAGAAATGGACCCACAGAGACAACTGGAATGGAAGAGTGTATTGTTACATACCTGGAGAGGCTAGTTCACCAGTGAAGGCCAAAGCGAGCTTGTCCTTCCCCCCACAATGTAACAAACTGTACAAGGAATGTAGAAAACTCTACCTGATGGCCAATGGCACGTTAGCTGAGTTGCCCTGTGTCCTCCAGTAGCTGCTACCTCCATAACGCTTCGGCGCCGTCAGTGCCTGTCTCCCACATAGTTGCAGTCAGTTCTGCGACTCGCGCCGTCACATCTTGCAACCTCATCGTCTTTGGCTTTGCCAACTCCATTTGTAGTCCAAACAGAGTGAGTTTTAGAAGCATATGCACTGAGGTCCCTATATTTGTCGGGTAACTTCGTTTTCCCTTTCGACTTTGCTGACCTCAATCAGTCGTCGTTGACACCGTCGTAAGCCCATCGGTTGACTCTAAGCATTTTCCGAGTTTGCTTCTGTGGCCGTAAACTCTCTTGCAGATCTCAAGGAGACCATCTAGAGGCTTCCTGTAGAAAAGTTTCTGAAACAACTGATTACCCATTCAAACCCAAAAAACCAAAAAAAGGAACGAAAAAGACATGACATCCATCGAAATGGACGCCTTTGATCGCCTCCCAAACAAATGAATTAATAAAGGATAATAACATAAAAGGCACTTAATACACATATGCACATTTACATCAGGGTAAAAGACACAAACCTTCCATGTTGTTGAAGAAATCCTAGAAAAAAACTCTTTGATATTAAAATTTTCGAAAAATATTATTCTAATTTTTAGTTTTCCCAAAAAATTTCTTTTATTAGACTTCGTTAAAAAATGACATTAAAATACACATAATATGAACATCAAATATGGACTAATTAAATGTTATTTACATAACGATTCAACCCAGCTTTTAAACTTAAACTAAACTAATTAAATTTGATTCAATTTAATAATTTATTATAATTATCTTAAATGATTAATTTAAGTCAAATATAATTGATTTAGGCCGGGTTTAAAAGTTACATTTAGTTATCATATTATTGACATTTAATTAATTTATATATGATGTTCATTGTATGTGTGGTTCTTCGTTATTTTTAATAGAAGTTTAATAGAGGAGTTTTTCTTTATGAAAAATTGAAAACTAAAAGGATTTTTTTAAAGAATTTTAAGGATTAGGGTTATGAGATTTCTCAAACTATAGGGGAGGTCTTACCTTTATATTATAGAAAAATACATAGAAATGCTCTATGTATTTTTCTATAATAAGTATAAAAAGAGTTGCATTAAAAATGAAGAAGGAAAAAATTGTATGTATGTATATATATAACCCCATGTTATAAACTAATGGGATAAAACTGGAGTGTCAATTTATAGATAATTCAAACATAAAAACATAATTTCAACTCAATTTTACTCATATTAACTTTTTTAAAATTACAATTTTTTGAGAAATTAAAAAAATTCCATTAAATATAACAAAATTACAACTAAGGAGTGTTGTTCACGTGTGGGAGAGCCACGTGCAAACAAAATCCAAACGTAGTTAAAAACGACATCGTACAGCCACAAACTAATGATTATCAATTAGGGTAAAACTAACTCCTTTCTCGAAACTTCAAGCCTTTACTCGATTAGATCTGGCGATGGCGAAGCGAAAGTCGAAGCTCTGGCTACGCTGATTGGTCCGGATGCTCTCTGGTGATGCCAAAAAGCAGGCCCTTCGCCTTTTGACATGCGACGAACTATTCTTGACAAGTAACAACTTTCCTTCAGTCATCTATTAGGGATTAGAGATTTCCATGAAACTCTAATCATTTTCTTCTTTTTCGGAAGTGGGATGGATCTCTCTGAAGGCTTAACCCTTTGGTGTCAGTCTAGGATGGAGAACACCAATTAGGTCAGTTTTGATTTCTTTTTCCATGCACTTCGTGTCTCCTTCTAACGATCCCTTCGGTCGAGTCTAAGGTGCTAACTTTTATGTTTCTTTTCTCCAGATCTTGCAATATCTGAAGGAGAGGAGGCTATCTGGGGGTAGCCCTTAAGGGGATCTATCTCAGATAAGTCTATCCCTTTGGTTATATTCGATTTTTGGTTCAATCTGGATATTTTCCTTACAAGTTTTATTAAAAATGAGATGTATATTAAAAAATTATGTAGTTAATTAATATATAAAATAATTTAACTTATATTAGTTATGACATTTATAAATCAAATTAATAATCCTTATTTTTGTAAATTATTAGATATATGCATATGCTCACGAACATTGTCAATTATATATTATATAATAATAAATGTTATCTAATTAAATATTAACAAAATTTAATGTATTTTACAATTTTGATTCTTTATGTTTTGTTTACAAAAAATAGGGAAATTAAGGAACATATACGTTACCAAGGCTGATATCGTTGCTTGAAGCGTCAAATTTCAAAAGCAAACATCACCCAAGTAAAATAATAATATGATAAAGTAGTCCAAAAATGAAGTAACTCATATAATAAAGATAAAGATAGAGAAATTAACAAGAATAAGCGGTGAATATGTACACAAGAAGTGTGGCCTACATTGCTCAGCAGGCCTTTAGTAATACCATTCCTAACAATACCAGTAATTTTTTTGTTGTAGGTATATTATGTATGTGCATACCTCTCTCCGCTCCCTCTTTCCCTCACAACTCATTTTATATCTCAAGACTTGTCGTGGTCAGTAGACGAAAAGTATGCAAGACATGAGATTTGTGAACAAGAGGAAATATCCAAGTACATGGACTAAATTCTTTATAAAAATGATAAAATATTGATAACCAAAACAGGAATAAGATGGGGAAGGTCTCCAAATATCACAATAAATAAGTTGAAGAGGTGTAGTAGAATGATAAGAAGAGTTTGAAAAATGAAGACGAACACCTTTTCCTTGAAAACAAAGAGTTATTGACATTTGAAATATCACATATAAACTTAGATAACTTAGAAAGTATACAGTAACATGGGTGATTAAGATGTTGATGCCAAAGATTTAATGGAGCCAGTGTGATTGTGTAGACAATAAGATTTTTGAAGTGTAGTGGAATATATATTGGATAAAGATTATTGTGGATGAAAGTTAACGGTATCTTGGTTTAAAAATCCTTCACAATACAATCAAAGGGATTAAATTCAATGAGACCTGAGTTATTAACAACAAATTTAGCAAAAAATAAAAGATTAGTAGTGAGATGTGGAGCTACTAAAACATTACCAAGATGAAGTGGATGAATTTGTGTAAAGAAGGTAACAAGACCTGTAGAATAAATTGGAAGAGTTTGACCATTTCTAATAATTACTTGGTTTGAACCATCATATAAAGAGAGTCCACAAGATGAGGGTCAAGTATCATGTGGGCAGTGACATCAACATTTGGTGATCATTTAACAGTATCATTGGAGTGAAATTGTTGAGTGTCTTTGGTGTCACGGATGTTCCATAGCAGAAGGCTATGTTAAGGGAAGTGAAATCACAAGGAGGCCTAATTAAGCGATTCCTGGACTCGGAATACCTAAAATGTCAACGAACTTTATTATAACACCACTTCCAGTATATTTGATGTTGGGTAGGTGATTTAGGTAAATTAGATGTGGGCTCGGTGTGCTGGTGTGCGTTATAAGGTCTAAAATTGGGCCTAGGTATATTGGGTTGATGACTTAGGATTAGTTGATGTGGGTTGCTTGGGTTGGATGAGCCAAAGAATGGCCCAAGCCAATGTGGACTATTTGGGTTGGGTGGGGAATGGGCTAGTCCACCAGGGGTTATTAGAAATCTCATTAGAGTTTTTGCACCAATTTAGTTGTTTATTGAGTGACTACACTGCCAAAGTGAGAGTAGTGGCCCCAAGTGTTGTGTCTTGATTGGCAATATGAGTTTGTGCTAGAGTGAGGCACCAAAAAAGAAACTTTAGGTGAGGGTGAAGAATGATATGATAGGAGGTGTTGTTCATGGATGATTAGCACTAGAAAATATGTCACGAGTATAATATCTAGGATGTCCAAGCCCCAATGCCAAATATCCACATCACAAGTACTTACATTAAGGGAATTGGAGGTGGGATACTGGGATTAATGTTGAGGTAATAAAGACCATTATGCTATTTATGTTAGTGAATATATAAAATCAATTAAGTTGGCCTCACATAACATCTTAAGCTATTGTGATAAAACGGTCACTTAACATGGTATCAAAGCCTTTGTGACCAGGTGGTCGTGAGTTCAAATCCTACCACCTATTTATTATTCAAAAAAAGGTAGAGTGAGCCTCTGCAAGTTTCAAGCCTAAAAGGCTATCACTTGAGGGGGTGTGTTAGTGAATAACAACTTAACCAATCCTATCTCTTTAGGTCCTGAGATATACAAAAAAGAGGGAAGCAATATAGTATCCATTCTATATGCCTACCCAATGGTACAAGAATTTTCGAGCTTCAGGAGATTCAAAACCAGTTTAGGGATTACTTTCAACTCTCTTTAGGAAGTTCTCAATCTCTTCCCCCTTCTCAAGATTTTGTGGCATCTCTCTTCCCTAGCCCTCTCGCTGCAAGCTTCACTTCTCCTCTTGTTGAGGAAGTCTCTCCTTAGGAGATTCAAAGGGCTCTCAATTCCCTTCAACCCACCAAGGCCCCAGGCCCAGATGGTTTTAACGGTTACTTTTTTGGCCATTTTTGGCAAATAATAGGTCCAAAAGTCACTGCAACCATTCAAAATTTCTTTGCCTATGGGAAACTCCTCAAGGAGCTCAACTCCACCTTTATCACTCTTATTCCCAAGGTACCCCAACCTTCTACAGTTCAGGATTAACGTCATATTTCTTGTTGCAATTTTCTTTATAAAGTCATCGCCAAGATCTTAGCCAATAGACTTAGGGAGGTTCTTCCCCCGATAGTCAGCCATAACCAAAGTGCCTTTGTTAAAAATCGTTGCATTGGTGACAATATTTTGCTAGCTCAGGAATTCTTCGGAATTACCATCTCGCCAATACTCATAAGCGTTGTGCTTTCAAGATCGACCTCCAAAAAGCCTATGATACCATCCACTGGGAGTTTCTTATTAATGTGTTAGAATTAATAGGACTTCCTGGGCAATTTGTGGCTTGGATCCGCGAATGTATTTCCTCTCCTTCTTATTCCATCCTTGTCAATGGTACCCCATCCCAATTCTTTAGAGGGAAGTCAGGGCTTAGGCAAGGGGATCCATTATCCCCATTCCTGTTCATCTTGTGTATGGAAGTCCTCTCTAGATGGTTGAACAAGAGCCTCGATGGCAATCCTACTTTCCAATACCATTGAAGGTGCAACTCTCTTAAAATTAACCATCTGCTTTTTGCGGATGATCTTATGTTGTTTTGTCATGCTGATCAACACTCAGTTTCCTCTTTGTTAGCTAGTTTGAGGTCTTTCTTTCTCATGTCAGGCTTAGCAATGAATCCGACTAAAAGCTACTTCTTCCTCTCCCCAGAGTCAGGTTTCCTAGCTCCTTTAATAGAAAGCCTGTCAGGCCTCAAGAGAGGTAGCCTCCCCATCAAATATTTAGAGGTTCCACTAATCACTGGGAGACTCTCTAGAAGGGATTGTAGCCCTCTTTTGGAGAAACTTGAAGCTAGAATTAATAAGTGGACCCATAAATCCCTTTCCTATACTGGTCGGCTTCAACTAATCAATTCGGTTCTTTCTTCCTTTTAGGTCTATTGATCTTCCATCTTTATCCTTCCTTCTTCTATCCTTAAGGATTTAGAGGCTAAACTTATGGATTTTCTTTGGTCTGGGTCGAGTACTTCTACAACCAGTGCTAAGGTCAAATGGTCTGACATTTGTAGATCCAGAAAGGAAGGCAGCTTAGGGATTAAAAACTTGCCCACTTGGAATTCTGCGTTACTTGGCAATAGGATTTGGATTTTGTTTAATGATCTTGAAGCTCTTTGGGTGAAATGGGTTCATTCGATTATATTGAGGAGGGGTAATTTTTGGAGTATCCAACTGTCTAGTAATAGTTTGTGGAGTTGGCAGAAAATCTTATCAGTGAGAGATCAATTAGGGAACCAATTTAGATTTAGGATAGGTAATTGAGTTTCTACTAACTTTTAGCAAGATCCATGGCATCCGCGAGGCATTTTCCAGCACTTCACTACTCCAAGGGTTGTTAATAGTTCTGCACTGCCAATGGCAGCAACGGTGTCAGAGGTGATTGATATGTGCTTAATTATTTATATTTTTAATTATTTTCACTTAGCGATTATCGATACAAAAATGATTAAAATACTTTCTTTAATTCATATTTGATGTTAGGTACAATTTGGAAGCAAAGAATTAAAGTGAGTCAAAAGTATCCCATTTGAGATATTTTTCGAAGATTGATTATTACTTGCTTTCATGGAGGAAGAAGAGAAAAAAATGATTAAAGGCAAGAAAATGGAAAATAAACGAAGCAGCCACGCATGACCCAGGGAGAAAGCAAATTCAAATGAGATTGTGGTGAAATCAACGCAGAGACAACGTAGCAAAAGGAGCGCACAAGCAAAAATTTAAATTAGCTAAACACTAGCAACGTGGATAACGCATAAGGCAGCTGGAATCAACGAAGCAACAACCAGTCACGCACAGAGGAGGAATCAAGAACGCAATTAAACGTAAATGGACGTAATTAAAGTGAGACAAGCAAGTAATTAAGGAGGCAAGCAGCTGGAGCCATACGGACACACAATGGACAACGATGAATTAGCCAGGAATTAACGCACAAATCATAGAAAGACACGGAAAGCAATACAAATCAATTGTCAAAGGAGGACAGCTGGAGGGCATAGGGAAGAGCGTGGAAGCCAGCGTCCAAAAGGCATCATATGAATTAAAATTGGACAGCAACGTAAGTGACGAAAACAAATAACTAATCACAGGTGATTAAAAGACAGCAAATCAAGAAGAGCAACGTGGCACAAGGCACGGCAACAAAATTAATTCACGCAGCTACAGAAGGAATGGTCGGCGTGAGGGCACAAAGAGACAAGAATAAAAAGGGAGCTCCAGGTCCTAATAGTTATCGGCACGAAATGAAATAGGAGGCGGCGCTGGTCCAAAGAATAAGGAAGAGAGGCGCAAACAAGGAATAAATTAGCGCTTAAAGCGAGGAGGCTGGACCAGTATCGGCAGCCAAGAAGCTCGAGGCGCTGGCGTAGGCGTGGAAGGCTTGGCTGGAGACGCTGGAGAAGTAAGCAGAAGTAACGCACAGAGAGGGATTTAAAGAGGAGAGTTTATTTGTCTAATCATTGAATAGTGGCGGTGCTGGAGCATGAGGGCTTTTAAAATAGGTTGAAACTGATTTGTCCGAGGATTGAACAGTGCCGGCGGAGAGAAGAAGCAATAAACAACTGAGGTAGAGGGTTTTTAATGGACCCATGAATTAACGACTTGAGAGTTGCGGCGCTGAGGAATAAAAGAACAGAGATGGCTGGCGGCGCTTGATCAAGTCAGGTGAGTCTTCGGTGAAGGCTGCGGCTTGCTGGCGCTGGTGCTCGCTTGGCTTGCAACTGAAGGAGTTGTCGAGTGGCTTGGTGGCTCAGGCGTGAGGAAGCATAGTGAAGAGCAGGACAGAAGGTTTTAAAGGTTGTAGAAAATTGTCAAATCAATGAACAGTAGATGAGCTGTAGCTTGCGACAGTGAGGGAAAGATTTAGGGATTTTTGGTTAGGGACTTTAGATGGGATTGAAGCAATTTTTTAGGAAACACTCATGAAGAGCTAGACATTCCGATGCCGGTTCGGCGGTAAAATCGACGCCGACAACTCGGGATAAGTATTTTTATTTATTTTGTTGTTTCTTTCTCTCATTGGAAATTGATTATGTTATCCTATTTTAATTGATTTGGGTTTTATGTATGGATAATCGGATTT
>JANZLX010000212.1:5959234-5973270 GCA_025531955.1 Erythroxylum orinocense
TCTCTTCACTTCTTTCTTTAATACTCTCACTTAACAACTTCTCCACTCTCTTCTAACACCATACATGTGTAAGTTCACCTTTAAAAGAAAGTAGCTTGATTGCATGAAGGAGGGCTCTTGAGTTTGGAGGAAGGATTACTTAAGAAGGAGAAAATCGATGGAGATGGAAAAAGAATGAAGGTTTTCGGATGACAATGAAAATAACCCATCAAACTTATCTTTTCCTTCATTTAACAAGCAAAACCGAGAGGGGACATAAGGAGGCATTAAATGAAGGCAATAGGTGGCAAAATACTACTAGTCCAAGTGAGAGAAGAAAAGTCAAAGGTCATTACTAATAATAATTAATCCTAATAATAACATTAAACCCTAATGACATAAATTTGACCCATTCAAATCCAATAACCCTAATTTTAATCCCAAAATAATGTACCCAATATTGTAGTAGCATATGACAGAAATTTTTGCTACCAAAAATCAACCGGTTTTTCACTTGGCGATTTTTTTCGGTCCAGGAATTTTCTCCGGAAAAATCAAAAAAAATTTCTAAAAATCCCTTAAAATGTAAAACACACAATGGACCACTCAAAATAATTTTTCAAACACAATGACCACGTGAATCACAATAAAATTGCATTAGGTACGAAAACCGAGAATGTCATTTATGTATGTACAGTTATTTGCATGTGCACAAATTCACTGTTTGCAAATACCAGTATGCATGAACAATTCTAATTAATCCTAATCACTTTCGACCTTTGCCACATTACTATTTTATCCTTTCCGTCGGGGGTGGGATGTTACAGAAATGACAACGCCCACCGGACCTCCCGGACAGGGGAATCATTCCGCCACTGACTACAGGAACCTATGTGGTTGATTCTTCGAACGGAATCTGAGGAAGAGATAAGTCGACCCCAATAGTGGAAGACATGGACATCGAGCACCTTCCGGATCTCTACGACGAACAGACGACGAGTCTCCAATACCGAGATCAAAACATGCAGTTGCCCTGTTTCTCCTTTGCAACAGGTTTTCGAGAGGAATTGGAAAAACCATTGAAGGATTCATTAATCGTTAAGGTTCTGGGTAAAATTGTCGGGTACTATTTTTTAGCTTCGAAAATCAATCAGTTATGGAAGCCCATCGGAAATATTGAGATTGCTGACCTCCAGAATGATTTCTTTCTTATAAAATTTTCTAACGCGGATGACAGACAGGTTGCCCTTACTAAAGGTCCCTGGGTCATCCAATATCATTACTTAACAGTGAGGGAATGGTCGCTGGGATTTCAACCTACTACGACTGGCATGGACAAGACCCTCGTATGGATTCAGATCCCTGAATTGCCAATGGAATTTTATGATGCCAATGTTCTTGCAACTCTTGCTCAATTTATCGGCAAACCTATGAAAATTTATGGTAATAATTTCCATGCTAATAAGGTAAAGTTTGCCCGGATTTGTGTGGAAATTGATTTAACTAAACCTCTTGTGCCTGTGATTGAAGTGGAGGGGGTGAGGTATAATGTGGTATACGAGGCTCTGCACACGATTTGTTTCCGGTGTGGCATATATGGACATACCAGTGTTTCTTGTGAGGAACCGAATGAGGGGATTCCGGAGAGTGCTAGAGCTTCTAAGGAAAATTCTACATCAGATGTTGTTGATGTTCCACGACAAGAAGCGAGCTCGATTCATGGCGAGTGGATGGTTATCGCCAGGAAGAGAAACCCAAAAGCTGTGAACCGTCAACCAAGTACTGGTTTTAGAAGTAATAGATTTCATAGTCTTCCAACAGAAGACGTAGATACCTCCCTTGATGGTATAAGTGATTCAGCTCCGGAGAAAAATTCAGGGAGGGATCATATGTTAGAAAAGCGTACAAGTAATGGAGGCCGACTTCATTGTACTTCAAGGAACCTGAAAGCAAAATTGGCCCAGGGCTATGACAGAGCTACTCCTCTGGGGTGATCCTCTCCTTTGAGATTTCGGGCCTCAACATCGACGGTTCATCCCCCAACTGTCCAGGTCCCTCCCTCCCAGACTACTCAGCTTTCCACAGGACAGAACTTCAGTGGATCTTAATTTGTCTTCCATGCCAACCGACCTCCTAATTTAAAGCAGGGAGAGGGTGACACGGACGACCGTGGGACTGGCGTTAATGGTCCTACATAGTGACTTGGTGGAGGAAGAAATTCCAATGGAAGTTAATGTGAGGGGCCAGTCCCATATGCATTTGACAGCACGATGTTCTTGTTTTATCTATTACGTTAATGATGAATTTAAATATTTTAATGTGGAACATTAGAGGCGTAGGAAATAAAGTGGCTCGACGTCATCTTAGGGAATTTGTCCAGTCTAATAACGTTGATGTTGTGGTGTTGGTTGAGACTAAAGTAACCTTTGAACAACATAAGTTCTGTTGGCAACGTATGGGATTTGATGGTTTTTCAGTTCGAGACCCGGTTGGTCGTGCAGGAGGCATCTGGATTTTGTGGAAAACGAGTGCATGTGCATTCTCTGAACTGTGTTCCACTTCTCAGATGATTACCGGATCGGTTGTTATGGCTAGTGGCCAGTCCTGGACTCTTACAGCTGTATATGCTAGCACCAATGCAAGTCTCCGAGAGCAATTATGGAATGACCTTCATGATGCTTTTGCAAACCGGTGTCAACCATGACTTGTCATTGGTGATATGAATGATATACTATCCCGTGCAGAAAAATAAGGAGGTCATTTTTCTCAAAGTAGAGCAGATAAATTTAATAATCATCTCCAATAGTGTAATCTTATAGATTTGGGATACATTGGCCAAAAATAAACTTAGGTTCGCAATTCTTTCCCGAGAATTGCAGAATGTCTTGATCGCGCCATTGCTTCTGTGGAGTGGAGGGTATTGTTTCCTGAAGTGATAGTTTGGCATCTCCCCCGAGTGTATTCTAATCATTCTCCTCTGCTGGTCAAGTTGGGTGGTGTGTCGAGTTACGGGGGTGTTCGACCTTTCAGGTTTGAGGCTGCGTGGATTACGGATTATAGGTTCTCTGATGTGGTCAAAAATAATTGGGATATTGCGAAACATCCTTCTAAATCTTTACGGCTAATGGAGGAGGCATGTAGGGCATTCAATCGGTATGTATTTGGGAATATTTTTCGTCGAAAGAGAAGGCTTAAAGGTCGGATTAATGGGATTCAACGTAGTTTGCAGCGTTATGACTCTCACGATCTTAGAGTTTTGGAAAAGGAGCTCATTTCAGAATATAATCATACTATTGCTCAGGAGGAAATCCTTTGGTTTAAAAAAAGTAGGGAACAAAAACTGATTTTTGGAGACCGTAATACCAGATTTTTTCATGCCTCCACGGTGGTGCGTCGGAAGTGGAATAAAATTGAGAGATTAAAATTACGTGCAACTGAGGAGTGGTGTGACGACCCTATTCAGGTTAAACACGAGGTCTTGATTTATTTTCAAGACTTGTTTGCGAGTTCTGCAGGTAATGGGGACAGTGGTGTTAGCCAGAATCATTCGAAACTCCAACAGGCTTCTGTTGATATCTTAAGTGGGCCGGTAACTAGCTATGAAGTTTGGCGTGCTCTAGCTTCTATAGGTAATCATAAAGCTCCAGGACCTGATGGTTTTCAGCCAATTTTCTTCAAAACATTTTGGAATGTGGTTGGTGGTTCGATGACTAATATGGTCCGAAAAGCTTTCGAGACTGGCAACATTGAAGATCGGCTAACGGAGACATTAATTGCTTTAATTCCGAAGGAACCTTCTCCTGTCTCTATTACACAATTTTAGCCAATCAACCTATGCAATGTTAGTTATAAACTAATTACGAAAATCATTGTGAATAGATTGCGTCTTTTTCTTCAGCATATTGTGCATCCTTTTCAGAGCAGCTTCATCCCGGGTTGAAGTACAGTTGATAATATTTTGATGGCCAGGGAATTGATTTATACGATGAAGCGGTCGAAGAGCCGAAAGGGTGTAATGTTGGTCAAGATAGATCTTGAAAAAGCGTATGATCGCATTAACTGGGATTTCCTTGAAGGTGTGCTATCTGATTTCGGTTTCCCAATGGTTATTATCTCTCTTATCATGAATTGTGTTCGGAAATCTTCTCCCACTATTTTATGGAATGGTGAACGTCTTCCTTCTTTTCGCCCACAGAGATGTATCCGTCAAGGTGATCCTCTTTTGCCTTATCTGTTTGTTTTGTGTATGGAGAAACTTGGTGCTATGATTAATTCTTTGATGGAAAGGCGGGAATGTGCCCTGGTATCTTGCTCTCGTGGGGGTCCACATCTATCTCATTTGTTCTTTGCAGATGACGTCATTTTATGTGCTCAAGCTAACATTAATCAAGCTCAGGTTATAAACTCGATCCTTGAGAAATTTAGTACGGCCTCGGGTCTAAAAGTTAATATGAATAAGTCAAAGTTTACTGTTTCGAGTGGGGTTTCCAGCTCTCAACGTGAAGCACTTTGGGGGATTCTTGGAATTAAGTCGACTGATAACATTGGTAGATATCTGGGTTTTGACTTGGGGGAAGGCAGGAGCTCTGTTGACAATTTTAGTCAATTGGTTAGTCGTATGAGTCAAAAGCTGTCCAGCTGGAAAGCGAGCCTTCTTAATTTGGCTGGGAGAGTTACTCTTGCTAAAGCCACGTTAAATGCAATGCCTAGTTATTTAATGCAAGTTACTTGGTTCCCTAACAGAACGTGTAATGCCATTGACCGGATTGTGCAAGATTTTATTTGGCGCTCCTCTGATGATAAGAGAGGTTTGCATTTACTCTCTTGGGATACATTTACCAAACCGAAGACTGTTGGTGGCCTGGGAATTCGCAAATGTCGACCTATGAACATTGCTTTTCTATGTAAGCTCGTGTGGAGTGCTCATGAAAACCAAAGGAAGCTATGGGTCCGTATGATTTGTGGGAAGTATGCCCCCAATTTGACGGTTTTAGACTGGACTCAAAGGCCTAACTGTTCTCCACTTTGGTGTGATTTACTAAAAGTAGGGGCTAAGATTATTTAGGGCTTTCGGTATAAAATAAGCGACGGCTGCTCGGTTTCTCTGTGGCACGATCCTTGGTTACGTAATGGACGGCTGATCGATCGTGTTCCATTGGTGGACGATAGTGACTGGGACTTGATGGTTAGTGATATTCTGGACGTCACGGGCATCTGAAAATTCCAGGACCTTCGTACAACTATTCCGAGTGAAATCAGAGATGAGTTTCTGTCCATCCGTCCTCCGGTGGGATTTTGGGATTCGAATGAGATCATCTGGGGACATTCTACCACTGGTCACTATTCCGTCAAGAGTGGGTTTCAATGGTTAACTAGGGTGGACTTTGAGGGAGATGATAATTGGCGGTGGAACTGGAAGATTCGAAGGCCGGAAAAAGTGAGGATTCTTAGCTGGCTCATTTGGCATGGCAGAGTTCATACTCAATAACTTCGAGCAAGGAGAGGAATTGAAGTTTTGGATGTATGCAAGCGTTGTGGATCTGGGGCCGAGACAATTTCTCACCTCTTTCGAGAGTGTGCGAAGGTAACTAGCATTTGGCAACAGCATACTGGTCTTATCTCCGATAGCTTGCTAAGCAATACTCCTTTTTCTTCTTGGTTTAAGATTCACTGTCAAGATGGTTTGGTGTTGATGAATGGTTGGCGGCTTGATATTATTTTTCTTGCGATCATTTGGTCTATCTAGTGCCTTCTAATAGAGAAGTTATTGCCAATATTGAGTTCAGTCAATTGGAACAGGAGCGTTATGTTTATAATATGATTCATGAATGAAATTCATGTCTGGGGTTGGTCAAGAGTAGTACTTCGAGATGCGCTCGTTTGGTTGCCTGGAAGCCTCTGCGAAATACTGTTGTTGCTTTGAATGTGGATGGGAGTGTTCTAGGCAACCCAGGAGATGCGGATATTGGTGGCGTTCTTAGAGATTGCTATGGTAATTGGTTGGGCGGTTTTTCTGAATTTGTTGGTAGGGATTCTAATATGAGTGCAGAGTTATTAGCTATTCGAACTGGTCTGCTTGTTGCCTGGAATCAGTCCTATAAAGATGTTTGGTTATTTTCGGATTCGTTAGAAGCTCTCCGCTGCTTGGAAATTACGGACTGGACGTTTCACCCCATGGCAATTTAATTGGGGATATCAAAACTACCCTTAGTTGGGACTGGTCAGTTCGGAGTGAGCATATTCTTCGAGAAGGCAATAGCATCGCTAATATTCTAGCTAAACAAGGAAGCCATGGATGGGAACCGTTTCAATTTTGGCTCAATCCTCCGGCGTTTGTGAATGCTGCGGTTCTTGGTAATGCTGTTGGCGTCATGTTTGTCAGGGATTTGTTTCTCTTTTTCTATTGTATTTTTTCTTTCCTTTGCACCAAAAAAAAAAAGAAAAGTCAGAACGAACCAATAACTTTGAGTAAAAGAATATGAGATGTACATATGATTGAACTTTGACCCATAAATTCTCAAAGCGGTATAAGATCCTCTTTGACATAAACACACTCGAGGAAAATAGGAACTTACTCAAACGAGACTAGGTTTCTTATATTATAATATGAACTCTTCCGATCCCTCCAAATAATATTTTTTTAATATTATATTTATTTATATTTTATTTTATTATAAATCACTTCATTTTATTCTTTTCTATTTAAAATCTTAAATCCAACAAAATATATAATTATATTGCCGAAATCCATTGCCGCTGATTGTTTGGATCCTAGGACAAAACAAGACTCTAACCTCAATAACATCACTTGTCATCCTGGGCTCGTTCTTCTTCTATCCTAATAAGCTATTCTATAGTGGGCTATAGACCACCGCTTTCATTTTCTTAATTTCCAGACTGACAAGCCCACGCGACTTCATTAACGACAATCTCCGCCGACCCTAGACAAGATCAGATTGGCGAGTTAAAATCAATTTGATGTCGGTCAGATTTAACAATAGTGCAAGTACACAGTAGAAGCCTGATTCCCACCGCATGTAAGTGTCTGAAGCAGACGCCAGATATTTCCAAGTCTCTCATCGATCGTAAAAGACTTCTTCAGAAAACAGCAAAGCTTCGAAGTAAAAGAGAAGAGATGAGACAAACAAAAACCTCTCTGCCACGCAGCCACGTGCGTCGCATGCTTCCATAGTCCTCTCCCATCTCCTATCACCACCCTCGGCACACGTTATCCTCAACCCGTCGCTTGACCTTCTAATCCAAACAAGCAACCCGTCCTATGTCCATCCTCAACCTTACAAAATTTTTTGATTTCTGTTGTTTTTCAGTTTAATCTTGTGTTTTGATTTTGGAATCGGAGATGATGGGATCGGAGAACCAGGGCTTCGAAGAAGCCCACCTCTACGCCTCCCGTGAAGAGATGGAAAATCTTGTTCTCGATGATCCCTCCGACAATGCAACTAGCCCCAAAACCAACGCCGATTACCGGAGCGCCATGTCATCGCTGGCCGAGACGCATCATCCGCTTTCGCCGCCGATGCTGGTGGCTCCTGCCGATTCCGATCCTCTCCTAGCTCCTTCTCCTTATCGTGATCTTCGAAACCCTAACCACACTTCCGATAACTCTTCCTACATCGAACCGCCCGCCTACACTGACGTCATTTTCAGTCCGTTCGATGAGAGCGCCGTTAATGAAATCAACGGCTTGGATAGCTTGAGTCAATCTTCTGATTCGTCGCTCTCACTCTCGAGATCACCTTCTTCCAGCTCCGAGTATATCAGAATCACAGTCTCGAATCCTCAGAAAGAGCAAGAAACTTCGAATTCGCTTGTTCCTGGAGGTAATACCTATGTGACCTATCTAATCACGACGAGAACGAATATGCCGGGGTTTAACGGGACTGAATTTAGTGTTCGGCGCCGATTTAAAGACATTGTGACTTTATCTGATCGGTTGTCGGAAACGTACCGAGGGTTTTTTATCCCACCAAGACCGGACAAGAATGTGGTGGAGAGCCAAGTGATGCAAAAGCAGGAATTCGTGGAGCAGAGGAGAGTGGCTTTGGAGAAGTACTTGAGGAGGCTCGCAACGCATCCAGTGTTACGGCAGAGCGATGAATTGAGGGTGTTTTTGCAGGTGCAAGGGAAGCTGCCATTGCCCACGAGCACTGATGTGGCTTCGAGGATGCTGGATGGCGCCGTGAAGCTGCCAAAACAGCTGTTTGGAGAGAGTACAGTGGTCGCACCCCAAGAAGTGGTGCAGCCTGCGAAAGGAGGGAGAGATTTGTTGAGACTGTTTAAGGAGTTGAAGCAGTCTGTGGCTAATGATTGGGGAGGATCAAAGCCGCCTGTTGTTGAGGAAGATAAGGAGTTTTTGGAGAAAAAGGAGAGGATGCATGATCTTGAGCAGCAGCTCAGCAATGCTTCTCAACAGGTAAAATTTTCGATTTTATGTCAACTGGAGGCATGGTTGGTGATATGAGGTTTTGCAATAGTTTTTTTTTTTTTTTTGCTGTTTTGATTTGTTATGTGGTGGGAATTCTTTGTTTGTAGGCTGAATCACTTGTGAAAGCACAGCAAGATATGGGAGAGACAATGGGAGAGTTAGGATTGGCTTTTATTAAATTGACTAAATTTGAGAATGAAGAAGCTGTATTCAACACCCAAAGAGCGAGGGCTGCTGACATGAAAAATGTGGCAACTGCAGCAGTTAAAGCGAGCCGATTCTACCGGGAATTGAATGCACAAACTGTTAAGCATCTGGTCAGTTGCAGATGTTTCTGATGTTGAATGTGCCATGCAAATTGTTGCCTAAATTGGTTATCCGTTAGGTTCTATTGTCATTTTCTTGTCTGCACCACTCTCTGGATTCTGATTGTAAATATAGAAAGCATTCCTATTCTTGAGAACTTGATTTCTAGTCCAACTATTGGAGGGCATAGTTACAAATGCTAAAAGCTGGCTTTTTATGTTTGTAATTGAGGGTCCTAAGTTCAGATTAAACTTTCCGTTATTAAGCTTTTTCTTTGTAATTGGCAGGATATTCTTCATGATTATCTTGGCCTTTTGCTATCCGTTCATGGTGCATTCTCGGATAGATCTAGTGCTTTATTGACAGTGCAAACACTTCTGTCTGAGCTATCCGCCTTGGAGTCCAGAGCTGAAAAACTTGAAGCTGCATCATCAAAGATATTTGGTGGTGACAAGTCAAGGATTCGCAAAATAGAGGAATTAAAAGAAACCATGAGAGCGACTGAGGATGCCAAAAATGTTGCAATCAGAGAGTATGAACGCATCAAGGTATCTTTTCTTCATGCTAATCCTTTTCATAAGGGATTTTTCCTTTTGAATTTTGACCCTATCATATTCCTATCCTGTCATAGTTCAAGTTGCATAAATTTTAAAACTTCTACTACCTCACAGAGGATTGGTGATATGCTGGATTCATAAGCTCTAATTTCCATTTCACCTTTTCCAATACTTGTTCTGGTGAATCCTTTAATATGTGCATTGTCAATAATTACTTTAGTTGCTTACTTTTATGTACAATTTAGAACCCCCCATGTGGTTTGGGAAATATAATACATGAAATTCCAGTTATGAATTTGAGATGTTGAGATGCATTTGTGACATATCCATATCTTTGTTAATTTATGGCTAACAAGTCTTTATTCTAACTGAATTTACCTCTTCTACATGTCTTTCCACCTTTCATGTGTAACACTAGAGCTTGCATTGCATTGTTAAAATCTCTTTGACCATCCCTTACCTTTCCGTGTTTTTCGGACTATTAACCAAAGATACTTTTATTGCAGGAAAACAACCGGATTGAATTGGAAAGGCTTGACAGAGAAAGGCATGCTGATTTTTTGAACATGTTAAAGGGGTTTGTACTTAATCAGGTACTAGTCCCGTTTCTTGTTTTCTGTGGTCAATCAGATTGTTTTTCTTTTTCGTTTGGTGGGGTTTGGTTTAACTATAAGAAATTTGTTTTCATATCTTCCCATAACAAATAATATTGAAAGTGAGATTAATCTCGGGGGGAAACCAACAGGGAGTTACTCTAACCTGAGGTTTTATAATACCTATCTGTGGAATTATATTGTTCTTACAGATATGTTACAAATTTACATTTATACACCCACTAATATAACTTCATTTTGAGAATCCAGTGAAAAGCTTGACTTGAGTGAGCATTGGGCAACTTAACAGCTTCCAAATTGAGTCCATTTCAATATATATGAAACAATTGCAACGTCCTTGATAACTTTGCTTTTAGGACTCCTGATGTCCCCAGTTTTGATGAGAACTGGAAGACGAAGTCCTCCATGGCCATTCCTTATTACTATGCTTGGTGCTGTACCCATATGCTTAGGATGCTTCCTTCAATGTTCACTTCAAACCATTTCTCCTCGATTTGAGTCTGTTTAAAGAGTCCAACCTGGACTCTATTTCTTGTCCACTTCTTGCTTAGTGTTTGTTCACCTCTAAAGCTCTTTAGATAGCAGTTAATTCTTCGCTGGTAGGCAAGGAGAAATTCTCTGTCATCGATATACTTCTGTTGTGTCAGTACTAGATAGAGCTCATGTCCTAAACAAACATCCCCTTCCACGAGAACCCCCAATACCTTGTCGCTTGACAAGTTTCAAAATATTAGAACAAACATCCCCTTCCACGAGAACCCCCAATACCTCGTCACTTGACAAGTTTCAAAATATTATTATAGCTTTCTATACCACTTTTAACTACAAGCAGAGTGGTTGACAAGGCCTAATTTTTATAGCATTTCCGAAAGGTAACTTTATTAGGCTTTGAAATGAGTTCCAATAATGTCTGATATCAAAGAATCGCTTGTCTCAATTGGGGAGTTGTGAAGTAGATAGGTTACTATTGGCAACTTTTTCCAGTCCTGAAGGTGGCTAAATTGTGTTTTTAAATTGTCCTCTGCATGTAAACCATGCTTAAGTAGAATGGCTAAGCTCAAAGGGGCTTACTTGGTGTTTTACTGAAGAAGTGAAGTAGGCCCATGGGAATATTATTATATCTGTTGAAGAATAGATGAGGAATATTCTGTAGAAGTACTGGTTTTCTATGTCATTTCTAGATCTGGGGTTGATGGTTTTTGTCTACTATTTGGTATTGCATTTTTTGTTGGTGAAATTTCTTTTGATGGTGAATACTGTATGTGGTGTTTGATTATATCATTGAAATGTGACTGCGATTGAACATGCAGGTGGGATACGCTGAGAAAATCGCAAATGTGTGGGCAAAGGTGGCGGAAGAAACTAGTGGATATGATACAAAAGAAAGCACTTAAAACCATACTTGGAGCTTCAAATTGATGCTGCTGGCCTGGCAGCTATCGACATCGCATCACATGGCATTTCTCCGTACCATTTAATACCCGAAGGAGTGAGCGAGGAATAGAGAGCGCAGTCCTTAGGCATTAAAAATTGTCTCATATGAATTGGTGTTGTAATTTGCGGAGCCTTTTTCAGATGCAAAGATGACAGTTTCAATGTAATTATAATCACATTGACATAAATGGATTTGGTTGGTTAGGTTTGACACTTCCATTTTCTCTATTGTTGACGAACACACACGCATAATACAGAATGTTTCCTTCTTCAGTTAAAAACACTTGTTTGATTATATTATTTGTAGTTGAACTCTACAGTGCTACATTGTTGGATTTGAATTACATATGCAAACGGCAGCTGAGGATGCAAATTCCTGTCCTGAGAAGCATAGAAGAGAAAACAGACATTTCTTTACGTCTCTTTGGTCTTCTCAATCGATAATCAACTATCGTGTCAGATTCAAGAAGTCTTAACAATGAAGCGTTCCTACTTAACTAAAAGAAAAGGAAGAAATTCAGTTTAAACAAACAAACAAACATATACCAAAAAAACGCCTCTCTCGATCATTAGTTCTCCAACAATTAGATCTACAAGAACATTTTCCGGATAAATGATTAATATCATACTAGCTCAAAAATAACATGTAAAACTTCAATGCATCAAAACCCATCAAACGCGGGGCATCATCATGGCCGGTCCCGCGGCAGAGGAAGCGGCCCCTCCGATGAACGAGAACAACCCTGGTCCTAACGCCTCTTGCTCGTCCATAAACAAATCCTCTGGATCTCTAAACGCTCCGTGCACGCACACAATCCCCAGCCCTATCATCGTCGCCGATATAAGCAGAGACCCGACGCTTGTCAGGAACACCACTATCACTGTCAACAATATCAGTATCCCTAGTGTTTCCCGATCCGTGAACGTGCGTCCCAATATCACCAGCGGCTGATCCGACGGTCGGAACGTGTAGAGGCACAACCATGCTGCCAGGAGCGAGACCAGCGTGAGGAGAGAGAACGGATGCGAGAGGAGAGAAAGCGCGAGGACGATCACCAGTAGAGTGAGGTAGTTGACACGGAAATAGGAGAAATTCTTGCGCACTCGCGTTGTGGCGTCTGAGAGCGACGCTGGCCTAGTGAAGGCGGTCCGGTCGATGAGTTCGCCCCATGGACGGCGATTCGAGAGCGCGCTGCGGCCGGACGCTGAGATGCGCCTGGCCAAGGCCTTTAGGGATGTGGTAATTGATGGCTGCGATTGGGTGGACGCGGTGGTGGTGGTGGTGGTGGCCGCCGTGGGATGGGGGCTGGACACGGGAAGCGGAGGAGAAGAGGACATCGATAGGAATAATGAGAGCAGAGCGAGGGTATTTTGGGAAAGATGACCGATATCAGTATCCGTAAAGAATAACAGATAGTGAGAAGGCAATGCAGAAACGCTAGGGCATGTAGTGCGTGGAGATTTTTAATGTAATCCAGTGGAGGCGTTCACAGGAAGATTATTTACGGGTTGGGTAGCAGAACGATTTTATTTGATCATAGACGTCAGAGAAAGTCTCCGTAACCGTTGGATACGGGGAAGAGCTACGTCGGTGATTGGGGTACTGATTGCATCTGTTTTTGTGTACAGAACATGAAAGACTGGTCCAAACATTATATTAATCACGGGTCATATTTAAAAAATAGGAAAGGTGATAATTATACTTAGGTTTCAAGGGTCGCCAAATTTGACGTAACGTTCAATTTTTCACTTTCACGAAAGGGTAAGTATGAAGACGTATTTACTTAGGATTAGGGGTAAAATATTATGTCATGTTATTTATTTTAATAAAACTATTAAATATTATACTATATTTAAATTATAGAAGATTTTATATTAAGTTTAGCCTTTTCAAATTTATTTAACATACATAGTACCACTATTATGTACTGATCATAGTGTTTATATAAATAATAATTAAGGATGATAATAAATTTAATTACAATTAATTTACTAGTATAAGAAAAATGAATAATTCTATAAAATATATTTTGATTTATTTAACTCTAATTTATCCTAATTTAAATTTTATTATTAGTCAAATTTAAATTTTATTTTGTTAAATTAAACTCAATTAGTTTCAAATATGCAAAAAAGAAAAAACTCGATTTCAAACAAACTAAATTTAATTCAATAATTTTGGATTGGACTAAGATTTCAACTTTTATTCTCATACTTTTAAATATGACTTTGCTAAGGTGTGAGGGATATTTGTGTCGAGAAACTGAGTTAAGATCCAATTCCAACCATAACAAAATAATTACGAAACTTTTCGTACCTTATTCTGAAGCTTAATCCTTATCTTGTTGTATTCTTTAAACCATTTCTGAAACTGATTTGTCTTAACCACCATAATCATATAAATATCCGATCTCTAATGGTATCCACGGAATGAGTTGATAGAACTGTGTAACTCTTACAAAAAAAGTTATGCAAGACGTACTAACTCTATAAAACTTAAATCTATTTATAATAAGCTTTAGACATTTTAGTAATTAATTGAAATTAAATTCTAATTTTAATTAAATTTTAATAAAAATTAAAAATAATTTTATTTAAATATCAATTATGTCCAAACAAGATATAATATCTCATATTGATCCTTATTTATTAAATATCTCATATTTAATCATAAAGTTTCTCAAACTTTACAATCAAGTC
>JANZLX010000212.1:5979830-5991595 GCA_025531955.1 Erythroxylum orinocense
AGTAGCCGAAAAAGGTAGTGATAAGGAGGTAACCTCAAAATTTAGTGAATTACAAGATGCATACTCAGAATTATTAGAAGATTCGCATGCAATTCTTAAACAGTACAAATTATTAAAGAAAAAGTACATAAAAAGTTTGAAAAATACGCCAGAGTTAGAAAAGGAGAACTTCTGCTTAAAGAAGCAAGTAGACAAGATAAAGAAAAAGAGAGTTGTAGATAGATTTGAAGAGAACAATCAGCTGAAGCAAAGGATTAACAGTCTTTCAGTTAATATAACAACTTTTACAAAGAGTACAAGAAAAATGAACGATATGTTAAATACAAACATCTTAATGATAAAACTGGATTAGGGTTTGTTAAAAACCATATTCAGCATAAAAAGATTTCGGTTACTCCAAAAAAGAAATTTCATCAGCCACATTATCATCAGAGATTTCATCAGTTGCATCACCATAATACTATGAAATATGCTAGTACTAACCCCAAAGGACCTAAGAAAATTTGGGTACGTAAGAAACAAATAATATCTCCAGCAGATATCCTTCCTTGGAAGAGGCAGCAAGCACTATTGGTACTTGGACAATGGATGCTCACGACATATGACGGGAAGAAGGTCTATGTTCCTAGATCTTTAGTATAACAATTTTATTAGTTTAAGTCAATTATGTGATTCTGGTTTTGAATTTTCTTTCAATCAAAATTCTTATGAAGTCAAAAGCAAAGATGAGTCCATATTCTTCTCTACCAAAAGATAAAACAATCTTTAAAAAATCAATTTAGAAGACTTTCAGAATCAAAATATTTCCTGTTTTATATCAACTGAAGAAGAAAAACTAATTTGGCATAAAAGCTAGGTCATGTCTGCTTTAAACATATTTCAAAGTTGATTAAACATGATTTGGTAAGAGGTTAACCAAAAATAAGGTTTAACAAGGATTTCTTTTGTGAAAATTTTCATAAAGGAAAACAAGTTAAAACAACGTTTTCTTCTAAAAATATTGTAACCTCTTCTAGACCTCTAAAGTTGTTGCATATGAATTTATTTGGTCCAACTAGGACATTGAGTCTTGGCGGAAAGACGTATGGTCTCATAATTGTTGATGATTTTACTAGATTTTGTTGGATATTATTTTTATCACATAAAGACGAGCCTTTGAAGTGTTTTAAAGTCCTTTTCAAAAGGTTATAAAATGAAAAAGGAATATCTATAACTAGTTTTAGAAGTGATCATAGTGGTGAGTTTGAAAATGAGAAGTTCAGAATATTTTGTGAGGAAAATGAAATTTTCCACAATTTCTCTACTCCTAGAACTCTACAACAAAATAGAGTTGTTGAAAGGAAGAACAAGATGATTCAGGAGATGGAAAGTACTATGCTATGTGAGATGGATCTTCCTAAGTACTTCTAAGCAGAAGCTATGAATACAGCTTGTTATATTCAAAATAGAATACTTTTGCAACCGTTGTTGAAGAAAACTCCATATGAGTTATGGAATGGAAGGAAGCCTAACATATCGTACGTCCATCCATTTGGTTGCAAGTGCTCTATATTGAATACAAAGGAAATTCTAGATAAATTCGATTCTAAGACCTATTTGGAAATTTTTCTAGACTATTCATTATATTTAAAAGCTTATAGGGTTTACAATCTTTCTTCTAAGACTATTGAGGAGACTATTCATGTCAAGTTTGATGATAGTTCTCAACCAAATAAGAGAGATGATACTGATAATGAAACCCTATCAGTACCCTTGGTTGATAGTGAAGATGTGTCACGATCAGATACTCCTTTAGACAAAGTAGAAGATATTCCTGAAACGCTTGATCTGAAAAGGGATTGGAAATATAAGAGTTCTCATCCAGAAGATTTGATTATAGGAGAGACCTTAGAAGGAGTGAGAACTAAGTCCAAATTTAGGAGAGACCTCAGAAGGAGTGAGAACTAAGTCTAAATTTAGAAGAGAAGCCAATGTAGCTTTTATCTCTAAAATAGAGCTTAAGAAAATTGATAAAGCTCTTCAAGATGAAGCTTGGATTTAAGCTATGCAAGAGGAGCTGAACCAATTTACTAAGAATAAAGTTTGGTCTTTAGTTCCCAGACCCTCTAAAAGTCCATCATAGGAACTAGATGGGTTTTTAAGAATAAACTAGACGAATCAGGTTGGGCAGTCGCAACAAAGTGAGATTAGTAGCGCAAGGCTATAATCAACAGGAAGGAATAAACTACAATGAGACTTATGCTCCTGTAGCAAGACTATAAGCTATTAAGATTTTGCTTGTATATGCTGTCTGTCATGATATAAAGCAATTTCAAATGGATGTGAAAAGTGCATGTCTGAATGGTTTTATAGATGAAGAGGTTTACATAAAGCAACCTCCTGGTTTCGAAGATCCTAAGAAACTAGACTATGTCTATAGACTTCATAAAGCTTTGTATGGATTGAAATAAACTCCTCAAGCTTGGTATAATCGTTTGAGTTCTTTTCTAATTGAGAATGATTTCAGCAGAGGTCATGTAGATAAAACATTATTTAGAAAATGCATTAAGAATGATTTCATTATAGTTCAAATTTATGATGATGATATTATCTTTGGTCCAACGTCTAAAAAGCTATGTACTAGTTTTGAGAATTTGATGAAGAATAAGTTTGAGATGAGCATGATGGGTGAATTAAAATTCTTTCTTGGGTTGCAAGTTAAGCAAACTGAAGAAAATATTTTTATTCATCAACAGAAGTATATCAACGAATTGTTGATTAAGTATGAGATAGAAAAAGTAAAACCAACGTCAACTCCTATACATCCTTCAAACCTTTTGTCTAAGGATGAATCTGGCAAGAAGGTTGATCAAACCCTCTATAGAGGAATTATTGGTTCTTTACTTTACCTTACAACAAGTAGACCTGATATTTTGTTTAGTGTCTGTTTGTGCGCAAAATTTTAAGATGATCATAGAGAATCTCATTATATTGTTGTTAAAAGAATTTTGAGATATCTATCAGGTACTATTGATCTTTGCTGAATGTATGAGAAAGGCAAAGATTTCAGGTTAATTGGCTACTGTGATGATGATTACGCTGGAGATAGGATTGATAGAAAGAGAACGAGTGAGGGATGTCATTTCCTTGGCCACAACCTGGTTTCTTGGTCGAGTAAGAGGTAAAGCTCAATTGCACTATCAACTGCAGAAGTTGAGTACATGTCAGTCGTAAGTTGCTGCTCGTAGACGTTGTGGATTAAGTACCAGCTAGAAGATTATTCAATACATGAAGATCAAATCCTAATCTTCTGTGACAACATAAGTGCTATCAATCTATTGAAGAATCCAATACAACACTCGAGGGTAAAGCATATCGAAGTTAGACATCATTTCCTATGAGACTACGTTCAAAGGAAGATCATAAGTCTACAGTTTGTTAAGACGAACTATCAGTTGGCGGACATCTTCATGAAGTCATTGAGTGAAGAAAGATTCCAAGAAATTAGACGAAACCTGAACATGGTAATGTTGAGTGATCAACCGTCTGACATGTCATAACCTAAAAGGTCTTCTTATTCAAGAAGAAAAAAATTGGTAGGAGTTTACGGTAACAGTAACAGTAAGTTACAGACAGTAACTTCTGTCATAACAAAGTTTTGGAGGGAAAGCTTCTCAAAGCCTTGAAAATACCACCCACTCTATAATACTCTTGACATACCCTGACATCGAATTTTGAAGAACTCTCAACAAAACTTTTCATCACTCTATTTGAATATGAAACCTTCCTTGCTCTCACTCTCAACTTCAGAAACCAACTTCACCTCTTTGAGAAATACATTTATGTGTTTAGTTCCTTGTTAACAATAAAAAACAATCAATGACTAGTGGAAGATTAGTTGATTTCGGGTCTTTGAAGCAGGACCCGATGGATATCGAACCCGAGATTGTTGTCGCCGGATGGAAGAATTTCTTTCAGGTTCATGAAATAGTTTACATGAACGAAGTATATAACTTTTGGAAGAATTTGGAAGTAGTTGAAGATACCTTAGTATTAGTGGTGGATAAATTATCGATCATAGTGACACTGAAGACAATCGAGAATGTCACTGAGTGTCCATGTGTTGGAGAGAAGCTTGCTCATAAAGCTAGATGGATGACGCAAGCTAGCATGGAGGAGATTCAAATTAATCGACAACTATATGGAAGTAATAACCTAAGGGAGAAGAAGGCCTCAAGTCTTGTGCCGAAGGCTAAGGTTCTACACTCACTATTCTTTCATTGTGTTCTATCTAGAATAGGATCAAGGAATCTGGTAACAACGTTAGATGAGCAATGCCTATTTCATCTACTTAATCGCCAGCCCATAGATCTTCTATATCTTATCCTCCATTGTATGGTAAAGTCGAAGAAAGACATGATTGCCCTATCGTATGGGACGATGCTGACAAGAATTTTCAGAGATTTTGGAATTCTCTTGGAGAGAGGAAACAGGATGAAGATGAATATCAAAAGCATTATCAATGCTTCAACTATTAGTAAAAGGGGCTTGAAGAATCTGGAAAGAGAAGAAACAGATTCTTAGACGATAGCAAGGATTAAGGGGGAGCGCACTGTTAGACGAAGCTTGAATGAAAAGGGAACTCTAACAAGAAATCAAAATCTTAATCCACTGGAAGAATGTCCACAGAAGGACTGAAGAAATAACCAACTAAAACAATGAAAGATAAAATGATTTCGCAAAAAGAAGACAGCCAGGTGTGACAGACAGAGACTCAAGTGACCTTGAAGAGAAAGGGGAAAACACTCCTTTTGGAGAAACCAAAGCAAGCAAAAAGGTTGCCTAGAGTATGAACCTTGTGTCAACAAAAGGAAAATAAAGTTGACTCATGGTGGAAACTTTGAGAAGAAGGCAACACAAGAAATCAGATCTTTAGTCTCAATTTTGAAGGAAGATCAACAAAATTGGCTAAAGAGATTGAAATAAAAAGGAAGTTAGAACTTGAGAAAAGAAAACCTTAATCTCAACTTCAACAACAGACTCCTAGGATGATTGAAGAAAATAAAAAGTAAAGAATCAGTCAGAAAAAGAGCACTCCAACTACTGTTTAACAAAAGAAAAGGTCAGTTGAACACAGTTCAGTACAGGTTAATCCTTCTCAATCAATGAGAAAAGAGGATTTGAAAATAAAGATTATTGAAGAAGTTTAAACTATCAAGAGTAACAGCTCTATAATCATAAGAGTACCCCTGAAAAGGTTAGTCAAGGTACAATTTGAACCAATCTTGGTGAATAGTCGTATAATGCATCTATTTAATGATGGAGAGATAAGGTTGTATAGTGCTCTGCGGGATGAGAGATCCAAACTATACCCAACACAGATGACCAAGCAGAAGTACACTATTTTTCCAGTTACAAAAAGAACTGCAATAAAGATTGTACCTGACATTCAGCTAATACCTTACATTCTTCGCAATGAGAAAAAGGGGGAGAAGAAAATCTATCCTGAAGGGATGACGAGTGATCTGACAAAATATCAGATGAAGTTGAAGTGAGAAATATAGATTAGGCGTGTTATGCTGCTCATCACAAAGGAACTTATGTTTCCCATTACATCTCAAAGGCATCAGGAAGTAATTGTGGTCGACAAACCACTGATGGAACGTCTCAGGTAGTTGCCAGAATAATAGAAGGGTAGTACAGAACCATTAGAGTTAGAGATATCAGTTACAATATAGAGACTCTTGTGCACCTAATCATGCACATTAGACCCTTGAGTTATATATCTTTAATTGGAAATGTACTGCACCTATTTGGAAAACAAGTTCTAAGATTACCCAGACCTGATGACCTTGATCTCCCTAAGAGAAACTTATCTTTCAAACCTCCTGGTCTTACAATCATTAAACTGGATGTTATACCTTTAGAAGCATATAGTACTACTATTAATTTTGAAGTAGTACAACAGAAGAATGATGATCCCTTAGCTAAAGAAATAAATTCATAACAAGGTTGATGATCTGTGTGCGTCAGTAGGTCACTTGCATAAGGAAGTAGAATATATACGACAAGGCCTCAAGGTACTCCACATTGAAATGAAGGAAATGCTTTCTAAAATTATGAAACATCTTCGGTCATGATTTTTGATCAATAACAAATAGGGGAGAAAGGTGAAAATGAGAAAGATAGGGGGAGAAAGAGAAGAGACGAATAAGAGAAGAAGAAAAGAAGAAGGAACGTGAAATGAAGAAAAAATGAAAAAGAAATGAAGAAGAAAAGGAGGAGAAGAAGAGAAATGTATAGAAGATAAAGTTTACAATTTTTTCAATTGTATATCGTCTTATAAATAATACTATCTTTCTAAAAACTATGATTATTTGTTATCATCAAAAGGGGGAGATTGTTAAGTCAAAATGACTTCACAATTAATAATTTTGAAGAAAATCAAATAATAATAATATTAGAAAGTATGACGAAGCGGAGACAAAAGTAAGACGAAGCGGAGATAAAAGTAAGAAGAAGTTAAGGCGAAGCGTAAGCTGAGACGAAACTAAGATGAAGTGGAAACTAAGACGAAGCGGAGGCTGAGGAAAAAGTAAGACGAAGCGGAAGTGAAAATGAGACAAAGTAGAAGCAAAATAAGACGAAGACCTGATATCACGTTGGATGGTTAATCAGTTTGAATTAGTTACAGAAATTAATTGAATAATTGTTTCTTCAAAGATCAAGAAACAAGAAGAAAGAAGCGGTTATCAAGAAGTAGATGAAGACGAAGGCTATAAATACGATTCAGAGTCGAAGACTAAAAAAGTTAGTGATTTTGAAAGAGTCAGAGATTTTAAGAAAGCTAGTGACTTTGAGAAACATTGTATTCATTGTGCTAAACTCTAGAGCTATTATTTTCTGTAACAAAGCTGGCAACATCATTTTGCAAGAAAAAAGAAAAGCTAAGAGCCTGAAGAGGCTAAGTAAGAAAAACAATACTTGCTGTAAGAGACCTGAAGAGGCTCGATGAAAAGAATACTTGTACTTTTGAGAAGTATAGTGAAATCGCAGAAAGGATTCTGAGGATTGGATGTAGCCCAAGGTTTGGGATGAACTAGGATAAAACTGCTGTGTCGACTTCTTCTCTCAACTCTCAATTTTAATTTCTATTGTTTTATACAAGTACCTAGAAGTTAATTGCAATACATCGTGATATTCTTACTCAGTAGTTTTGAAAAAGCAAAGTTTTCAAAGAATTTGAAAAGGGGATTGTATTCAAGAAAAAGGATACACAATTCAACCCCCCTCCCCCCTTCTTGTGCATTTTGTATATTGAACGTAAAGTCTATACTAACGCGTGATTTACTTTAGATGTAAATAATTTTCTTTCTAATAATTTCAAAATGAAAGATATGAGTAAGGCATCTTATGTGATAAGAATAGGAATATTCCGAGATAGATCACAAGGATTGTTAGGATTATCTCAGAAAGGTTATATCGAGAAAGTATTAGAAATATTTCAAAGCAGGGATAGTTCCAATTTAGAAAGGGGATAAATTTAGTCTAATGCAATATCCACGAAACGATTTGGAACGTAAGGACATGAAGTCTATTCCTTATACATCAGCAGTTGGGAGCTTAATGTATGCCCAAACATGCTCTAGGCTAGATATCAATTTTGTTGTTGGAATGCTAGGCCGATATCAAAGTAATCTTAGAATGGACCACTGGAAAGATGCAAAAAAAGTGTTTAGATATTTATAAGGCACCAAGGACTATATGCTCTCATATAGAAAATCAACCCATCTCGAAGTAATAGGTTACTCGGATTCAGACTATGTCAGTTATGTAGACTCACGAAAATCTACATTTAGTTATATGTTCCTATTCGCTGGAGGAGTAGTTTCATGAGAAAATGGAAAGCAGTTCGTTATTGCTACTTCCATTATGGAAGTTGAATTTATGGCGTGCTTTGAGGCCAAGTTTCATGGATTGTGGTTGCGGAACTTTATCTTAGCTCTTGGTCTTGTCGAAGGTATTACAATACCATTAAGAATTTATTGTGATAATTCTGTTGTCGTTTTCTTCTCTAAGAATGACAAATATTCAAAGGGTACGAAACACATGGATTTAAAATATTTTTCTGTGAAAAAAGAAGTGCAAAAAATAAAGTGTCAATTGAGCATATTGGTATCGATCTCATGATAGTGGATTTATTAACTAAAGGCTTACTGCCCAATACATTTATTGGTCATGTTGAACGGATGGGCCTTATAGATAAGTCCTTGTTAGCATAATGTTTTGACATGTATATATACATACCATTGTTTGCTCAAATTGTTACGACACTTTTGAATTCAATTACAGCCATATGTTTTTGCTCACTCACTTGTTATCCATATTATGTTGTATACTATAATTATTATTTGTGAGATAATACTTATAGAATTACCCACTTAAATTTTTATGAATTGAGTTGATTATGTGATACATGGAAGGAATCATGTTGTATAACTTATAACCGCCATGATACCATCAACTTAATTCACTTAAGCATGACTTGATTGATTCTATGTATTATGTGCACTTAAAGTTTTATTGTTGAATCGCTAAGCCATAACATAGGCCAAGTGGGAGATTGTTATATTATTGAATGGCTCATGTGACTTATAGATTTGAGTCCTATAAAAAGCACCCAAGATAATGGTTACTGGGTATTAAATAATGGATCTTAAATGGGTCAACGATCATTTCCCTCTCTCTTTTAATTACCAAACGACATGTTGGTTGGTGGTGCTATACAAATTTAAAAAACTTATTGAATAGTTATATTCTGAACCATTGAAGAAGCACATTAAAGAAAGAAGAAGAGAGGAAATCAACATCTTAGGAAAAACAATCATGGATACATGTATGTCTAAATAAATCGATCTATAAATATCTTACACACACATAAACTTAGTCTCTATTGGAATTTTTTAGGCTTATAAAAGAAATAAATTTAGATTATTAAATAGTATAATGTCATCTAATCGCTTTGATGTGATAATTCAACCGTTTCAATTATTACAAGTGAAAATTTACAAATTTCTCAAACCATCGAGAAAAACATCTTTCAACTTCTATATTGATATCATCTTGTGTTATTTTAGGCATTAGTTCGCTTAACCTTTCCTCGTATAATTTAAAAGCATTATTATATATTTTAGTTATGAACAAGAGTAACTTCGAAAACTTAAATTACTTTTCTAAAATTAGCTTAAACTTACTGCACAAAAGGTTAAACCTCTTGATAATTCAATAAAATTTATGATATGTGCTTAATTAATTGCATAATTATTTTATAACACTTAGTAATTAATGACATAAAATTGCTTAAGATACCCACTTTGACTCATATGTGGTTTTAGGCACAATTCAGAAGCAAAAGAGTTAAAGTGAGTCGAAAGCATTATAATTGGGTTGTTTTCTGAAGGTTCACACTTGCTTGTCTTCATGGAGCAAGAAGAAGAAAATTAAAGCAAGAATAATGCTAGAAGAAGACAAGAAAAATGAAGAAAATGGTGAAGAAACTCACAACCATGAGTGATTTGTCAGGTCTGTGAGCACATTTGTCATGCCCATGACTCATTTTACATAGGCTTGACACCCATGCACATGAGGCTCATGACTGTGAGCCTCAACTAAGGTGGTTTGCGGGTGTGACACTATCATGCACGCTCATGAGACATAACTCACATCGTTTATGTGACAGATGAAGGGGTATAAAAGTTTTGGAGCATTTTTGAGCTGAAGCTTTGGAAGCCTTTAGGAAAGAAGAGAGTGTGATGAAGCTGTGACATATGGAGAGACCCATAGATGGGTAGCTTTCCTGACATCAGTTCGAAAATGAAATCGACGCTGATAACCTGGTTAAGTGTATTTCTCCTTGTAGTTGTTGTTCTTTCTCTTATGGATTGATACTGTTATTCTATGTTTAATGTTTAGGTCTTATGTAAGAATGATTGAATGCTCTATTTGATTATTTTTATGTAAGAACCCATTGTTAGAATTGAATACAATACGTACTTGTTTTTTTGATTCATTTGTAGTGACTAATGGTTCGTAATCATTAAAGATAACATAATCTAGGTTAAATAATCTGAGCTTATGTGATTATTGCTTAGGTTGGTCTATTTTTCTCACTCGTTAGGCAGCTATTTGATTAAACTTAGCGAGCGTTTTCTAGGTTATCCAATAGCTAAGGTTAATTAACGAGCACTTCTTAATTAACCATAAGCTAAGGAAAAATTGGGATTAACAGAGCTTATTGTTAATCTACACCCAATAGTTCAAAGAGAGTGTAAAGACAACAATTCAATGAAATATGTTTAATTGGGTGTAGGTCGAGATTGAACCAAAGAAGAGGGTCCTAAACAAATTCATCACTTTCATAATTTTTTTACCGTTTCTTTAATTTGTTTTCATTAGGACAATTTTACTTTATTTCCTTATTTTAAGCCAACCAACCCGCCCATAACCTAAATATCATTTAATTTCATTTTAATAACTATGCACGCACTCTTTGTGGGATCGATCTAGACTCATGACTGCTATTATTGGAATCCCGTTACCGGAACCTTACTCTTGCTCTGATACCACTCATGTTGGATCCCATTTCTGGAACCCAACTCTAGCTCTGATACCACTCATGTTAGGTCCCGTTTTCGGAACCCAACTTCGGATCATGAACGTGGGCTTAATCCTATGGAATTTCCTTTTTACCTTTGCATCTTTTTGCTTTGTATCGTCTTACTTTTGTCTCCAGAACATCTCCACTTATAAAGATCATAATTTTCAGCTTAGATGTCCAAAATTTTCATACTATATACCGTTGGAAAGATAAAAGAAAGATCTACAACTCTTAAGAATGCAACTTTACAAATTCTATCTAGATTAATCCAGATTTTCACCCGAAGTCAGAACACGAATTTACGTTCATCTCCCAATATACTGTACCCAATTCTCAAATTCATGACAAACTTTGAGATTCTTAGAGACAGAATTGAAATTCGATGTCTTCATACGAAATGTAGCCATATGTTTCTATTTTAATCCAAATGAAGAATCATCTCGTTTGAACAACTAGAGAAAACGTTGTGGCTAAAATACTGAACCATACTTAATGAACATTTTCCATATCAACTCTTTATTTCAAAATCTTTCCTTACACAACTCATGCCAAGATCACTCTTTCTACTTCATTTACTCCTCATTCTCAACTCCATTTCAAATCAAAATTATCCACAATGAAAATTCGATCCATGAATAATCATGAACACGAATAATAGAACATACATATGTGTATATATCCTTCATCAACTTGCTCCACATATTCAACTTCATTTTTTTTGTTTTCATTTCATTTCTAACTTTAACCTTGATTTTTCCTATTACAAAATCTCTTATTCACCAAAAACACCATAGCAAGTCATGAATCTATCTACATTTCTCATTCCCAACTTTACTCTTGTTTGTCATTTCTTGGTTCAAGAACTTTCATTAATTGGTTCTTTACTCATGACTAATCACCAAAATTTCCCATTCAACAGCTCTAATCTTTCACAAAAAGTTCGAGGTCCAACAATTCTCCCCCTCTAAAAAAATTTTGTCCTTGAAATTCTTACCTAACTGATCTCCTCATATTAAAAATAATGTCACCTCAAATTCAAGAATTCAATAACGTAGTTAGATACTTTACATCAAACATAATGCATACACTCTCAGTAGCATATTCTACATTTTCATGCTTGAGTTTTCAT
>JANZLX010000212.1:5991695-6005510 GCA_025531955.1 Erythroxylum orinocense
AACAATTAAACCAAGAATTAAAATCGAGCTTTTAATCTAACAACCGAGCCACCTCGAATTGTTACAAAAATATTTTCAAAAAATGCCAATTTACTAACTGCCACCAGACTAGTAAAATAGAATTAAGGATACTAACACTAATGCTCGAATTTTACGTAATAATTAAGAAACAGAATTAATGCTAGCAACAAATAAAATGATCCAAATAATTCAAGCCACCTTGAATTATCACCAATTTAGCTAAAATCTCAATACAAGTTTTGGCCCAAAACAAAGTAATAAAATTAGACTCAAAATCAACACATTATCAATTTCTAAACATTAATCCAGTCACAAAATCTTCCAATTCAAAAATACAATCAAAACGCAACTCCAAATAATTAAATAGTTACCCTAAGATCTAGAAATCGCTAATTAACTAAATGGACAGAATAAAAATGCAATTTTAACTCCCCTATAGATATCCAAGCTCTTGCCATTGCCATTGAACCGAAGGATTATGATGAACTAGCCACAAAAATTCATTGGAGATGCTGTAGAAGATGAGTTTCGACGGTCAGCCATAGGGTTTTCGGATTTGGTGAAGACGATGAAGAAAACGAAATAGATCCCCTTCCTATGCAAGCTTCTCCGTCTCATACATAACCCTCTTGAAATAACCTCCTTCTATAGATGATGTGACAATTTAATGTTGTCCAAGCTTCCTATTCATGCACACACTATGCACTCAATACCAGCTGCCTCTCCTATTAAACACCACGCAGCACCTCCATCTCCAAGCCACGCACACATACAACCAGATCAGCTCTCTTCTCCAAGATGCAGATCACGCAGCCACGTAGCAGGCACACCTCCACCAGGACACAGCCAAACACGCCCAACTGCCGCAAAGAGATCAACAACAACCCTTCTAGTTGCCCAGCACCACGCACAAAACTACCAGCTCTTTGATCCATGCACACTCCACTTTGATGCACAAACGCTGGTCACGCCCACACTCCAGCTATTATTTTTCTTCTTATTGTTCTAGCAAAACTCACGCAACATCCAGCTCTTCCATGCATAGCTACCTCACTATTGCGCGATCTCCACAGTACCAAACCACACACACATGCAGCAACTCCTCCACTCAACGCCAGCTTTCTTTTTTTTTTTTGTCTATTTTTATTAACCACTCCAAAAACCACTCACACACCCACCTTGTGCACACACCAGCTCACGCCTATCATACAAACCACCTACCACCGCATGGCCCCATACTACCTACAAGCACACTACCTTTTGTTCCCTTCTTTATATACTAATGTGACAATTAAATTCCTCCCTTCTTGGTCCACACATTCATACCTTCAACCCTCTCTTGTAGCTGGCTCTTTTAATTTGTTTAACAGACCCACGCACACATGCAAAAGCCACACAACCAACACTTCTTATGTAGATGATGTGACAATTTAATATTGTCCAACCTTGCTGTTCACGTACACACCACACATTGTAGCATCTTTTTTTTAATTTTAATTTCTTCAACACCCCAAAAAAAACAAATAATATACCATCAATTGTCCAAAAATTAATTTATCACAGTTAAACCAAAATACTACAATTTTTTTCCTTATAAATACAAATTAAATGTAAAGCACAATAATTCAAATAATATTCAAATAAAGCCACAAAGTTCACTTTGAGTGATAAAAACTCATCCAACTGATATGAAAATATATATGAATAATTGAGTTTGTCAGGGAGGTGTTGTTGAATTCAATTAATGTATTAAAATGAAACTAAACTAGGGAAGATAAATCAAATCAAACAATACAAAATTACTGGGATTAATCAATAGGTTTTAAATCTAGTTCTTGGTTAAATTTTGACCTTCACACAAATGTGCATAATCAATTACCATGTTGTTCTTGCAGCACTTTTTGAAACTATTAACTGTAGATTAACAACAAGATCTACTAATCTTATTCCCCTCTTAGATTGCAACTAATTTAAACAAGCTACTTAATTAAGTCTAATTGTCAAACAATCTAGATTAAGCTCTCCATATTTAGTGTGACAGTCGTATTATGCTTTAGGAAAATAGATTAATCTAATCAACAACTATATAAGTTTAGGTTATTTAACCTATGCTATGTTATCCCTAATGATGCACAACTATTAATTTACCATACACGAATCAGATTTACATTGATTACGGATTGCAATCTTGATTTAGGCAATGAATTCATACATAAATAATCTAGCAGGCTTATTTAAATCATTCATACATAAATTCAAAAATTTAAACATAAAATAACATAGTAAATTCCAAAAAAGAGTTAATAATAACATCGTTAAGATCAATGCCTAAACATGTTTACTGACCTCAATATCCCCTTTGAACTAGAAAGTAGAAGAATAGCTACTCATATCTCTCAAAAGGAAAGGGAATCTGCCTCCTTTTGTGTCTATAATTTGTACATATATCTTATTTGGCCTCTTAATTGCCCTTTTATAGTACAAAATTAGGGTTATATGGTTGTACATGGTGACCGCATGTATTAATTTGGTAAAAATTGTGAAGTTATACAAAATTAGGGTTATATGGCTATACGACCAAGATACACAGTCATATATCTCACTTACATAGTGATGCAAGTCTTCACATGGGCATGTAGATCATAGGGATGGTTAAAACAACGTTTTCAAGTTTGTATATGTTTCCAGTGAGATATACATTCCCATACATGACCTTGTAAGTCATAGTGATGCCAATTCTTCTATTTTTATCTTGTCTTCACCCTAACTCATCTCATTCTTACTCCACAAAGGCAAATAAGACCGAACATTGATATAACGATATCCAAGATGAAAATTTAGCTCATTTTGGTTCTTGTTCCTCCAAATCATACCTAAACCAGAATATAAACCAAAATATGTATCTAAGATACATTATAACATTAATCACTAAGCATTAAGGAATAAATATATAATTAATTAAGAACTTATAAAATTGCTCCACACTTAAATTTTAACCATCCTCGAGAAAAACTAAATATCAAAATCAAAATCAAAATTAAAACACTTCCTCTTTAACCATATTTCCTAAGAATAGATAGTTATAAAAAAAAGGAATAACTTTCAAAATTATGGCAAGAATTAAACATTCAATGATTTTCCTCATGATCAATCAACAATTATTCTCTTAAAAAATAAAACAATCTAAGGGTAGACTTTGACAAGTTGTGTTTAAAAATAAGATTAATCTACAGGTATGCTTAAACACCTTTCATGATCAAGACATTCTGCAAATTTGTATATCTTTTTAATTCTCCACCACTAAAGATTCACATGCATAAAACAAATAATAGGACTTTTCAAGGTTATAACGGGGCCAAAGGTTAAGGAGAGAAATATATAGGTCATGCAGTTTAAAATCCGTCAAAACTAAAAAAAACACTCATTGGAGTATCGAGTGTGAAATATTAACATCCAATAAAATATCTATACTATCAACTATAATGAATGCAAAAACTATGTTTCACAGGTTAGATTCAATCCTTTAAACTGTAAACCATATAAGGCACAGGGAACTAAAAGAAATCATCCATAAGAATGATGATGAATAATCCAATATAACCGTAAGGAGTGATCCTTCACAATAACTTCTCCTTTGTTTACATCATAATCAAGTCACCAATTACATACAACTTTAGGAGGAAGGATTAATATGAATTACTTGTAAAACAAATGATTTTCCTCTTTGATAACTTCTTTTCATTTATTCTCGTTCTCTTTCCCTTTTCTTTTTTTTAATAAGGACAAAATTTGAGAGATACTACATCAATGAAGAAATTCATTGATAGGAAATAAAAAAAAATTCCATCAACTATAAATAAGTTGAATATATGAGCACCCCCACACTTATTTTCTTGTATATCCACAACCATCAACAATTACGAATACTCCACTAGCTTTAAGGTTTGAGTAACACATTTTGTTAGGTTAAAGGCTCGTAATATGGTTAACAAAAAAAGAAAAGTTTAATAAAGCTTAAGGGGTTTTACAACAAGATAAATCATGTCATTAGGTAGGATATTTGACTAATGTAGCTCGTAAAACAAAGAATGCCTATACCATTTTCATGTTAATGCACATGATAAAAATTTGGTCTCGAATAAAAAATCAAGGCAAAATCAGGATGTACATTTCATAAAGGTCACTGGCAAACAAAAGACAATAAAACTGATATAGATATTTCAGTATAAAAGGTTCAAAATCTTATTGGCTTATATCTATCCGCTAGTCACAACTCTTCTAAAGGAAATGTACATTGACCAACCATAAAAGTAATAATGCATGCCTAACTTGCTATGAATCTTTTTGGTTAATTCTACTATCTAATTATAGCTATATAATCCTAAAAGCAATGAAAAGAAAGAGAATGTTTGTTTGATTTTTATAATTAAGAAATGTAAAAAAAAAACTTTAAAACACTCATAAGAAATAAATTCCCCACCCTTACTCTTAAAACTTACATTGTCCCCATATAACATTAAATGTAAGAGTTGGAGCATTAAAAAACAAAAATTAGAAAAATGTAAAAGAGAAAGAACAAATGCCCCTGGGTTGCCTCGCAAGTAATGCATTTGTTTACTATTGTTAGTTTGACTCCATGTTTTCTTCATCACATGATAAAATTTTGATCAATAGATGTCACAATTTTGCTTTCTATATTTGAGATTCTTCATAAAATGAGTTTAGGTGATGACCATTCACTTTGAATAACTTACTCGTTTTCAATTTATGAATCTCTACTACAACATTGGGAGAAACATTGAAAACCAGAAAACAACCAACCCCGTGAGAACGTAAACTTAATTGGGAACAATTTAAGTCTAGAATGATAGAGAAGCACTTTTGGCTAAAAATAGAGCTTTTCTTTGAAATCATCTTATCATAGGCAGCTTTAGTCTTCGCCTTAGTTATAAATGGTTCTGATTTATCTTTGCACTTCCTCTTAGAAGCTTCTTATGCTTAAAAGTCACTCAAAAAATTAGAATGGTTATTTTTTGGGATGGTTCATGGCATAAAAAATATTAAAATGATTCACTTCCTCATCAAATTCTATTGTGAGGGTGCACTCACAAACATTTATCTTAGTTTGGGCCATATTAAAGAATGGTCTCCTTAGTAAAATAGGTAATGAGATTATAGGAAGTTTCATCATTCATATCTACCACATAAAAACTTGTAAGAAATATTAGTTCATTCACTTGCACAAGCACATCCTTAATAACCTCATCTAGATAAGCATTAGTGTGATCGACCAATTGTAAGATAACACTAGTTTCTTACAAGGCTCAAAATCACCTTTGATTCTAGCTAAATGCTTTTTTAATATATTGATTTTCCCACCTTTCAAAGACTTGTTACAATACAAACAAATAGTATGGTTCTTCATTTCAGGAACCAATATAGTATGAGCCCAAGCTGAATCATTAAACCTTCTTATACTTGAAGCGACTAAATTATCAGGTGTGTTTAAACGTTGCTCCATTTATTTGTAAAAATAAATGAAGATATTTATTAAAATTAACTTAATAACTCGTATTAAATTCATTTTGTGTATAATAATAGCAAGAAATAGAGAAACAATAGTTTCTTAACAATCATATGATATATAAATGCAAGTGACCTTTATAAACTTATATAATTGGTTCCTTAAGAAATTTGATGATTAAGTACATTCTATCTAAAGTCACAGCTAACAATTATAACTCATTTTGTGGAATTACATAATTTTACCATAAAGTCATAATTTTACTATAAAGTCGCTAGTATAAGTATTTTGTACGATTACATGATTCAACCATAACTCACAATTATAACTCATTTTATGAGATTACATAATTTGAACATAAACTCATAATTCATATCTATAACTCAATTTTTGTAATCACATAATTTAACCATAAAGTCATAAATGTAACTCATTTTGTGTGATTATCTGATTCAAACATAAACTCACATCTTTAACTTAATTCCTATAATCATATAATCAACCTAAATTATCTAACCCATTTTGTATGTTAAGAAATCAACATAGTAGAACGTCTTTAAATTGATACTCGGTAAATTAATAAACTCTCTAAGATAATATTTTTCTCTGGTCCTGACTTGAGCCAATTAAAAATTTAACAAATTTCGATAAGATAATAAGATAATATATTTTCAAAATATCCTTATGTAAATATAGGGTCCCATTAATATCATAAATTAATAATTATATAAACTTATACAAATCTATCTAAGACAATTTAGTGAAATATGATTCTAGTGTTGTTTGTTTTTTCTTAAAATTTAAGTCTAGTTGGAGTTCATCTCTAATTTTTCTTATTGCATCCAAAATTTCTGGTGTTGTGTTCTCGAATTGTACCAAAAAATTGTGAAGAGTTCTAAATGCGATAAGTGCTTCTTTTTAGATGAGGAGCCATTGTTGGGTGTGGTTTCAATAAATTTTTTATCTTGTTTATAAAGTATTTTCTATCCCCATCATATGTACATATATACATTGAATGTTTTTAGTAACAATACAATGAATAATACTTAATTATTAAGAAACAATGAACATTATTTATTAGTTTTCATTAATATTATGTATAATGAATCTATGTTTTAGATTCATTCAATTAATATGAAATATGAATTTTTCTAAGATACAATGCTTTTTTATGTAATTAAAATTTAACTTCAATCAATTACAAAAATCTCTTTAAATTAATAAATATTAATTTATTGGTTAATTAATACCTCTATAAAATAATAAATATTGTGATTCCAACAATATTAATTTATAGAGGTTTTACTGTATATATATATATATACATATACCTAATTTATAATAAAGACCAACATTTAATTCAATATTTCTCAAATTTCGAACAATAACACTAACTTCAATTTTGTATTGAATGATTGAATCCCTAATTTCCATAATCCAAACAACACAAATGAAAAAACAAATCTAAAATTCCAAATTCCAAATATTGTAATTCTATATAAAATCTTCAATCTCATTTCTCAATCTCCAAAATTCAAATAAAACAAACTAATCTTTCTGCTATCCTCAATTTCCAAAATGCAATTTCCAAACTCACATGTCATAATTTAGTGATTCACAACTATAAGTCACTCACACACACAATAACTACTCAATTATGAATTGACTCACCGCTCAACATTAAGCATCACAACGCAATACAAATCAACAATCAACAATCAACACTCAACATACCATCCATTGCACACATTTTAAATTTTCAATTGTTTATGGCTGAATCAGAATGGCTTGAGGTGACTAAAAATTGCAACCTTGAGGTTTGAACATGCGACAGTGGTAGAGATGGGACCATGAAGAGATTGCACAAGCAACGCAGGCAGGCGACTGGCTAGGTGAGGTAGGCAAACGAGTCACAGGGAAGAGAGTGAGAGCAGAAGCAGATCAAGAGGCTGGTTAGTTGGGGCGGCGGAGAGGAAGTTCGAGTTAACAATAGGTGGGTTAAATATTTATAGTTTTTTTTAATTACATTTTAGTCCAACACTTTTAAAAAATTAAATTTCAATCCTAAAATTTCGTTGGTATTTTAGTATCGAGTGGTACCAACTAACAATATAAATTTAATGATTATCATACCGTTTTTTGGTAGATACAGTAAGTACTGACCAGCATTGCCAGCATGGTATGGTATCCACATCCTTGGTTTGTATAGATAAAGTGTGACATCCCATAAGAGATGAACAAGAAGTATCATATCAAAAAGAAAAGAGAGCATGAGTTACATAGAAACTATTAATCAAATTATAATTGGTTATCTTTAAATATTTAATTTTCTTTAACTTGAATTGCAGTTATTTTTAGATGGATTTGAAGTTTAGATGTTATAAATTAATTGATGCATAACATATATAAGGTGGATATTGTATTCCATATTCAAAAGAAGAAAAGAGATGGGTTTTTATAAATTTATATAAAAGATTAATGATTAACTTTTATATAATGATTAATAATTAATTTACTTTAAATTGAAATTATTATATAATTAATTAAGATGTAATCTATTTTAAATATGATTAAAATAAACCTCCACTAATATGAGAATAATCCAAGACAAATTAAGAAAAATAGTAAATATATAATATTTAGAGACGACGATAATGAAAAGTAACATTAAAAGCGTCAGTAATTATGATTCTTGACATATTTTTAATTTAAAAATATAAAAATGAGTTAGTTTAAATTAATAAAGAGAAAGGATATTATGAATATGAATTTATATTAATGAATTTATGAATATAAATTTAGATTGAGGATTGAAACCTTTCTACAAATTTCTTTTATGAGCTATGACAATTCTAATTTCGAGTTCAATGAGATGATGTGATGGCAAATTATGAACATATTATTATGTTATAAGGTTCTTCAGGTTAGTTATGAAATATTATTTGAAAGAAAGAGTAAAATTAAAATCGAACCATATCAGCATTTTAGTTAGAGTAACATATCAAAATTATATTTACGTTAAAAGATCTAGTGGTCTGATTTTTTTTTTAATTGTCAATCGCTGTTTAAAATAAAGTTTATTTTTCATTTTTTTTTCTTGATTTTGTGTGGCACAGTTAATTAATTTGTGCCATCCTCTGATATCTCAAATCCCTGAGATCCAACTTTGATGGATTGAGTTTAGGATATGATAATTGTAATCAGATGAGTAGAGGAAATTCTAACGGAGTTATCAGATACAATTGATAGGATCCTTTTTGGGAGAGTGAGACGAAATGATTCATCATAAGAAACAATGTCAAAAAAGGCAAAGTTCGCCCTCGCTCGCTATGACATGGAACAACAAAACACCAAAGAAGATAATGATGGCCGATGTTATCATTATATGTCTTTCATTTATGATAGACATACATCTGTTTCTCACATTTGATGTAACATGTTCAAATTGTCATTATTAATTTAGATGTTCCTTTTGAGATCTATGTAGCAAAAAAAGATTGAGTGTAAATATGAACATTATAAAAAATTGAATTGTAAGAAATATATAGTAGTTGAGTGTAAATATGAACATTAAGTGGCTTATAAAATTGACCCGTCATGAATAATCCATCTCCAGTGGCAAAGCCACTTGTAAGGGAGGGTGGGCAAAAAATTTTTTAAAAAGAAGATATATATGTATATAAAGATTGCCCACCCTAAAAGAATGTCGTTGGCCATAGTGGATTGGATTAAAAAAAAAAATATATATATATATACATTGCCCCCCCTGAAATAAATTCCTGGCTTCGCTGTTGTCCATCTCCTATTATGTCTAACATCTTTAACTTTCTCCTAATAAGTAATGCACCTCTAGACTTTCCGCTTATAAATAATGCATATTTGCATGTCACATAACATCAAGCTCTTGAAATTAGATAATAACTATTTTATGAAAATGAAAAACACCATCCCTTCCTTGATTTTATTGCTTCTTAGTTCAGCTTGCTCTTATGGAATCCGCAATTCCAGAAACCCAAAAGCCTCGCCTAAATTCTCTGCTATTCTCATCTTCGGCGACTCTACCGTGGACTCCGGCAACAACAACTATATCAACACATTGGTGAAGGCTGATTTTTACCCTTATGGTCAAGATTTTCCAGGTCACATATCAACAGGAAGATTCTCAAATGGGAAACTTGTTCCTGACTTCATTGCTTCAAAGTTGGGGATTAAAGACACTGTTCCTCCGTTTTTGGATCCAAAATTAGCTGATAAAGAACTCCTCACTGGTGTTAACTTTGCTTCTGCTGGTTCAGGATACGACGATATGACCTCAGTTGCACCAAATGTCATTCCATTTCCAATGCAAGTGGAGTTGTTTAAGAATTACACTTCAAGACTTAAACGAGTTATTGGAGAAAAAGAGGCTGCGAATATAATTGGTGATGCTTTGTTGTATCTTAGTGCTGGAACTAACGATTGGATTTTCAGTTTCTATGATCTTCCAACAAGGAGGTTGGAGTTTGATGTTTATGGATATCAAGATTTTCTACAAAACAGGATCACATCGTTCATCAAGGTTTGTAATTCTTTCTCTTTTATTCTTTTTTCATTTTCTGTCTCGATTCCAAGGAAGCTGGTTGGGATTTGCGTGCAACAGCGGTAGCAAATAAACTATGCTAGTGTCTCCATACTGTAGAATATAATTAGGTTTGCAAACCAAGACCAGTACATGAGATTCTTCAAGTACATATTCATGTAATTAATATTCAGGTATTTACTAGTCATCATTTGTTAGGTTAAAAGATACAAAGGCTTCACCAAAATTTGAATTACGCAGAAGAAAGAAGCTTTAAATCTTTTGTTTTTTATTATCTAAACAGAAATACTAAGTTCAATTATTTGATATTTATGTTTTTTTTTCATTTTGTCATTAGTTTTGATTTGATATTTAAGTACTTCAGTATAGTTCATCTTAAGTGAGAGGACCATAGAGTTTCCAATTTTCAGTGGCTTCTTTCTTAGAAAAGATAAACTTCTCTGTAGTTTAAGAAATTAAAAAAAAAAACTCTTTATGTTTTTAAATTCTCAAATATATTCTTTCTAGTTTTTAATTTTCTAGAAATATCTCATCTCTTATATTTTTGTTAAAAAATGATAATGAAATATACAATTCAATTCAGATTTTAAACTAGAACCAAATTAATTAAATTCGAGCTAAAATAATATTTTATTCTAATTATTTCAAATTATTAATTTATAATTAATTTGAGTGAGATCTAAGAATTAAATTGAGTTAACATATTAGTGATATTTAATTAGATTACGTTTACTCTTCTTAATACATGTGTTTTGAAGTTTGGGAAAAGATATTTATTTTAGAAACTGAAAATTATAAGAAATTTTTTAGAAGTTTTTAAAACTATAAGAAAGCTGTATCTCTTTTATTGCTATATGTCTTATTCAAACGGTGAACCATTCATTTTGCGAGACTAAGTGCTGAACAGGAATTATATGATCTTGGTTGCCGTACATTTATAGTAAATGGCCTGCCTCCGATTGGTTGTGTCCCGATTCAACTCCAAGCCGAGCTAAGGAATCCAAAGATGTCTGCGGGGTGTTTGGAGGATCAGAACTCGGATTCTCAATTATACAACGCGAAGCTTGAGAAGTTGTTGCCTCTACTACAGGCAAACCTTCCAGGGAGCGAACTTATCTATGGGGACATATACACCTTACCTCTCGACATGATCAATAATCCAAAGAAATACGGTAATTAAGTTGCAATTTCCCAAAAGCTTAATTATTATATATATATAGGCAAACCTAGATGTGATTTTTATCCGACATTTCAGACTTTGTCGACGTAAAGAAAGCTTGTTGTGGAGGTACTCAACTTGGACTATCATTCTTATGCGAACCAAAAGCACCAAAGTGTCGTAATGCTTCGCAGTTCCTTTTTTGGGATGCAATTCATCCTACACAAGTAGTATACGAATACCTGGCAAAATTCTTGGTAGAAAAACGTTTGTCCCAAGTTATATATTGATGTAGAAATATCAAAGCCCTAATCAATGATCGCCTGTCGACTGTATGTATGGCCTAACAAAATAAATGATTGTGTTGTTGAGACGATATAATTGTTGTGGTTGTCATCCAGTTTATAATAGTACTCCAGTTGATACATTATTAATTCCTTATTTATTTCTTATACCCCATTACTATGAATGGATCATTTTCATCATAGCTCGAGGCCATATCTCGTTTAAATAATCCTCGTGCATGTCGCTTTCATTGCTCTAATATCACTTTCCATAATTTATTAAAGAAATATATGTTTCAATAAACCAGGGACCAATCCAACCGTGACCGAATAGTTGGGTCGACTGGTAATTTTCTTCTTTAGGCTAGACGAGGTTTTAAACTAGCAAGTCAAAATTGCTGTTAAAAATTAGACAACATTGCTGCAGTAGAACCTCTATGTAAGCATGAAAAGTAAAACATTAGTCAGTGGCAACCAGAGCGACCAAATATGTCATTCGCTCTTAAATCTTTCTTTACATCATCACTATATTTACAAAATCCGTAAAATTCCCATTTTCTAGAAAGGCGGTGTTAAAAGCTTAAAAAAGGTACACATCCGAAACAGATTAACGAAAAGAGGTACTATGTGAAAACAAAAATTCAATTCCTAAAGATTTTAATTTAATTAAAGATAGATTCCCTTCTAATATGTATAATCCTACCAACTAATTGTAATTCAGTCTGCATAAAAAAATTCTTAACATCTTCGTCTTAGATCTTTTAAAATTCACATTGCACCAAATGTTCTCCTTCTGGTGGTGTTGGATGAATAGTTAGCTAGCGCCCTACAATTCGTGTACAGAGAAACTTATTTTTGGAAAATGAATATTGAATTAACTATAGATAAATTTATGTCAACATTACAGTGAGTTCAAGTCAGGCACTATACAGACAAGTAAATTACAAAAAGAGATTAACACATAAATCGTCATTAAAGGTACCACCGACGTCTCATGTCAGAGGAGAGAGAAACATGTAAACTTTTTGCAATCAAAGCCCCTCTAATCCAGTTTATAATCCTGTCTGCTAATAAATATGGATTCTCCTCCAAGCTGGAAAAATGTCTATTGTTGTGATCCCTCCAAAGGTAGTAGATAGAAGTGGAAAATGCAACTTTGTAGAGAGTTGCATTAGGCATACCTTTTGCAGAGTTCCTAATGCCTCAAGTCAACGTATGATCCCAAGTATAAGTATAGTCAGATCTTGGTATCATGTGCAAAATCCTACTCTAGACTCTTGTCGAAAAAGGACATGGAAAAAAGAGATGGTCCATATCCTTAATAGCCAATTTACATAATAGACAAGTTGAATTCACCGAATAGTGCCATTAACTTTTTGTCCGAAGTCTATTTTTGATCGTTAGTTAGGTTATAAAAGAGGCTTTAAGGTGAATGGTCATGACCCATAAAAGAGAAGACTTCTAATCCTTGAGTAAGTATCTTATGGCAAGATTTATTGGAGAATTGACCATTTACATCCAGAGACCAACCTATCAAGATATTTATTATATCTCATTATTTGATTTTGACCTTTTTTAGTATTGGATCTTCAAGACAATGATTAAAAATCCAAATTAAGATGAGGTATAAATAAGCAATACTTCTTATTTGAATTAGATTCTTGGATAAAACTTGAAGTGAAATAGAAGTCTATCTTTATTGGGAGTGTATGAAGATCACGTTGGATTATCGAAGAATTTTGTAAGATTGCTTGAGATGTCCTTGCGTGTGTGATTTCAAGTCTCAACTGTTGTATTATTTTGACTTTGATGGCTTGGTATTGTTGTAACTTTTTTGACATAATATCTCTCCCATATTAGGAAGAGATGAAGTTGGGAGGAGTTTTTGAACCTACCCTCCTCTATCTCCTCTGCTTTTCTCGCTACTGTGTCCAGTCCTGCTCTTCTTTACCACATCTTAGGTCATCCCTCCAATAAGGTCATGTCCCACCTTCAGGCTCGGCACCACTTCCGCTGTCATTCACAGCCACCGCCCTTGTACGCCTTTTGTGCGTGTGCCAAGAGTCACAAACTTCCCTTCTCCACTCAACATCTGCACAGCTCCCGCCCACTGGAGCTCCTCTTCTCGGATGTTTGGGGTCCAACTCCTGAAGCGTCCATCCATGGCTTTCGTTACTATGTTATCTTTATTGATCATTTTTTCAAATATGTCTGGCTTTACCCACTACGGAATAAATCTGATGTTCTT
>JANZLX010000212.1:6034039-6053688 GCA_025531955.1 Erythroxylum orinocense
TATATACACACTGTCGAACATATCCTCTCCTAAAATAATGCTACAAAACCAGCAATATATGCCTAATTATACTCCTATACAAATCATCTAATTATGTCGAGGATAATTACAAAATAAGTAACATATAATTTCCTTAATACCATAGCTTCCCTTATGTCGAGTTCTTTACCTAAATTGTCCACTATTTCTACGAGCTGAGAAACCGCTGCCATGAGAAGCTACAAATGTCGCTTCAGGTGTCGCTTCTGGTGGAGGTTGATGAATAGACAACAAACGTTGTTCATAAAGCAGAAGCTTCGCACGTAATTTTTTTTTTTAAATAGTGACATATAAGAATAATCAACGTAATTCTAAGAATGAAATAGTGATTTCTTGATTCTACATGTCAGTGATAAATGACTCATAATCGGGAGGTAAGCCATTAAATGTAAAGAGCGCCACGTATTAAGAGGAATTAGGGTCACTAGTGGGTGCTAAGTTTTCAGCTGTTAATGCGAGAAATGTCAGGTAATCAATGATGGAGGAATCACCTTTTCTGATTGTGTGATGAATGCTTGAGCAATGATTTTTGGGGGGAGAATTTGTTGGAGAAAATAGTCTTAAGTGTAGTCCAAAGAGCTTGAGCAGTGTCATAGAGTTAGTGAGACCATATTGGAGGTGAGGGTATTGATAAGGCAATAGTAGACGAATCTGAAGGAGGTGAGGTACTAGCAATAGGGTCATCGTGTTTGAGTGATGCATGGAGAGATTGACCCATTAATGTATCCAAGTAAATCGCACGTGAGTGGTATAAATTTAACTTGATTTCTTCATGTTATTAAATAGTTGTTGTCAAAAGTAATAGTAGTCATGAATTGGTAAGGTTGGTGATTGGTAGTGTAGGGTTTTTATATCCATTTTGGGAGTTTGAGACTTGTAACGCAGTGTTCTGAAACCCAGACTGGTCATCAAATCGGTGGCCTTATTGGTTACCGGTTTGATCGGTTCAACCACCGATCGAACCGATATGACGTAATAATTATGCAATAATTATATTTAATTATATATGATATTAAAACATATTTAAAAATAAAAAATAAAAAAATAAAAAAAATTATCTGACCAGTTTTGACTGGTTCGAACTGAGTCAATTTATGACTGATTTTGAAGGCTAAATCGGACCGGACCACCAATCGGTCACCAGTCGGAGCGGCCGGTCCGGTTCGAGTTTCATAACAGAGCTTGTAAGTATGCATGTGTCGATAGACTCAATGACATAATCGAGAGGGATTGAAGAAAATGAAGAATATACTAACTCAGGTGAGTTCTAATACCATAAAAAGAATAAATGTGGAGTGTAATTGATATGTTTTTGTATTTTCTGATTATGTTTTACGTGAAGGTGTATAATGAGTGCTAAATGTAATGCTTTAGCTGATCATATCTAAGAAAATTAATTATAATAAGGTGATAAGATTTAAATCAATAGAATTACAACAAAGTGATAAGATTTAAATCAATAAAAATAAGAAGAGATTAAGGTGAATCTGTGCTAACATTAATATAATTATTTCATTTAATTTTAAAAAATCTGAAGAAGACATGAACTGGAAGAAGTATTTGATATGCTACTCCAAGGTAGGTCAATTGTCTCCATTAAATATGGTTTATGTTAGAGCTAGAACATGCAGCCTGAAAACTATGCATACATGTGAGATGAATTACAAGCATATCATTGGATCGAATATAATATGAATGTGATTTGGTTAATCGTTCCAGCCTAGCTGACACTTGGTGATTAATGAAGAAATAGTCAAAAGAAAAGGCATGCCATGTAGTAGTCCACTTTGAACATGGATTCCCATCTCCTCTCTTTCTCTTTAATTGATCTTCAAGAATCATAGATGAAGTAGTCCAACTCTTCTAAATTTAATCCACACCCTTGTCTATAGTCATTTCTAGTTGGCATGGAAAAGCTCCTCCTATCCATCAAATTTTTACAGTTCTGAGTCGTAAGGACTCCTCTGGATCCCGCAAGCCCCATACTCTTCTTTGTTGTTGCACCACCAATACAGAAGCTGCAAGTTTGGAATCTGATCCGGCTATTAGCTCTCCTACTTCTCCTAACTCCGAATGCTTAGTCCACTTCCCTAGAGCAGATATGAACTTTGAGTCTGCATGATCCTTCCCAACCATAACAAGGTCAAAAGCATTCCCTAGTGTTCCAATCACTGCCTGAAAATCTCTACCGTCATGCACCACCTCTTCTAGGTAAGAAACACGGGCATTGCACTGCACACCTGACCTGAATTTATCTAAGATTTCAGCATCAAGCGTCTTGCTCCTCGCTGTACCAGATACAATTTCTGTACTAGTTGAACTAGTAAAATGTAGGAGAGTGACTACAACATGAGGATGTTCCAACATGCGTCCAGCATATGCTAGTGCTTCTCTATCATCTGGACCCCCAAAGAATAGCACAGCAACCCGATAAATCAAAGATTCTGAGAGCAGACATCGAGGTCGCTTCTGGTTCCCGCGGTCTATGAGGACCCCAATAGAGCAAGGAGCTTTGTCAAGCACATTCTTGTTTAGTTGCCTATAAGAATGGACCGACTTTAGCTTCATCTTATTGAGGCGCTGCTTGTAAAAAGGGATGATGATAAAAGATATTCTCTGTTCTAAAGCAAGAGAACAGACATCATTGTGCATTGTCTCATAAGGCGAAATGCCTTTATAGCAAGTCAGCGTAATATGACTCTGGTTTTCAAGTTCGAACTTTTTGAACGCATTGAAGATGAGTTCTGATAATGTTGGATTATCAGAAGGCGTTTTCCGTGGCAGATAGGGAATCAATAAGGAGGAGGCTCGTCCGGCAAGTTTAATGAGATGAAGAACAAACAAACTAATGCGACTTTCTTTGGTATTGGAGACATCAAGGAGGGTAAGTATTGTCTGGATATTGTCCAAGCTGTAGATGCAAGCAAGTACTCGAAGTTCTTCATTCCATCGATGATGTTGTATAGTCCTTCTTTTGTAGGCCAGAAACCTTCTTGAGGGATCATACAGGAACTTGATAAGGGGTGAGATTACTCCTGTTACGACCACCACAGAGATAATCATGATGGCAAAACATTCGTCGTTCATGACCTGCACATTTATGCGAATCATCTATATTGACTTAGCATGTAGGAGTAGATTCTAGGCATGACCTAGATAAAGCAAACAGTTTCGTATATGAAGAGCATAGCTAAAGTGGAAGGATTCTTACATTTTCTGTTCTCCAAACATCCAAAATAAGAAGTTCGATTATGCCTCTGGAGTTCATGATCAGACCTAGAGAGAGGGCATCTCTGAAAGGAGTTCTATAAAGGAGTGGGGGTGCTATTGTTCCTATAAGCTTTCCAATGAAGCCAGCAAAAATGACCAGCACAATCCCACAAACAGTCTTCCACTTCTTTATGGTAAAAACGTTTGTCTTGAGTCCACATAGAGTAAAAAAGATGGGCATGAGCAATACTGATGTGAAGCAATCTAGCCTTTCTACTAATGCAGCTCCAAGAGGTGGTCCATCTGGTATAACCAACCCCAAAATGAAAGCTGAGAGAATAGCATTTATGCCAATTACTTCACCAATGAATCCACAGCACATCAGTGTTACGAGGACTATAAAGACATAAATCTCTTTCACAGGTTTTCCTTCTGGTGTATGTCGAATTGCCCACAAAATAGCAGGACGGATCCCAAATACAATGAAGCTCAGAAGTAGACTAACTGATAGGAAATACCCAATTGACATTTTGACCGATTTATCTATAGTAATCTTGGCCAGAGAATACAGCAACATAACGGACCCATAGATCAGATCGGCAACCATCGATGAAGAACAGGCAAGGCGTCCAATCTCAGAATTCAGGATATTTAGCTCCGCAAGAAAGATAGCAATTACTGGGAACGCTGTCATGGACTGCATTTTCACAATTTTGTGAAGCACATTACACAAATTACCATCCAACGAGAGAAGATGGCAGATTATCAATCTTACACATGAAGCCACTCCAAAAGACATGCAGAGGGCTAGAGTTGCTATAGCAAAAACCTGTTTATTCGACTTTAATATGCTTGAGGGGTCAATTTTCACCCCAATGAGGAATATATAGAGCATCATACCAAACACTGAAAGAGTCTCCAACAAAGTTCTCCCATTTAATGGAAACACTTTCTCAGAAAATGTTGCATTTTGCCCAAGGATCGAAGGACCAAGAAGCAGACCTCCCTGGTGAACAAAAATCACAGAATAATTTTTTTTCCCCAAACAATGTGGAGTAATATACTAACAATTAAAGCCATCATTTTCAGATTAACAATGATCCGTTCGGTACTACTTGCAGAAGTAATTCTGAAAATGAAAATCAAATCTTTCCTATATTACTTCCTGTAGCTTAAAACAATTTGAAACCAAATGTGAATCGATCTCTCCTTCAAGAGTCAAGCTGGTCACAAATTAGTTAATTACGAATAGAAATTGGAAATGAATAACAAGCATAAATTAAGGTCCAGTCCATAAAGGGTTTCCATATTCAACCAGTTGAATCGTATTCAAGCTTCTATTTGTCAAGAATCAAGCTCACTAACAGATGGATGGTTCAAAATCATATCTTTCACATGCAAAATTGAAAATGCAAAGATCTGTTTGCCTAATCGAAACAAGCCGCATAAAGAATTCGCATAAGAACACGAAGATTATTTACCAGAATCTGAGAAACAATAGAAGGTTGTCCAAAGGGCTTGAGAAGTACGTAAATGAAACGTGTAAAGATGGAAATGAGAGAGAGCTGTAAGAGTAATAGAGGGAAAGAGAAAGAAAGTGGGTCATCACCAAGCCACAATCCTCTGGAGTTGATCCTGCCCACACCATGGCACAAAAATTTGAGGTTGCCAACTCCGACCTCCTCCTTGAGACCCACGCCTATATGTTCATGGAGTTGCATGAACATTGTATCATTCAATTGTGACATGTCCTTCCTTAACAAAACATAAAAAAGACGTTGTCTTTCCAAGGAAAGTAGGAGATGGAGAAGATAAAGAGAGAAAAAGAATAAATGGGTAAGATTAACAAATCAATGTTGGTTCATGGGTATGGTTCAGACATATTTCCATGGATTATAGTGTAAGAGCACTTCCATGCATGTCCCACGTTAATCCCTCCATTTTGTCACATGATCCAAGTAGTTTCAAGGTCCTGCTTGCATGTAATTATTAATTCAGTGAGACTATTGTACTTACTCAAGAAATAGACAAGGTTTAAAGAGATTTACAAGGATAATTTAAGGAATAAAAAGCTTCAAGTGGTACCACTTGCCATCTTTCACTTGTAAAGTGGCTAGTATGAATAAATATGTTGCATTAGAAAACAAAAAAAAATAAAAGAATTTGTGGCACTTATTCATAATATATAATTAATTCAATTGAGTTTGCATGGCTCTCCGTTGTTCCCTCTTGAATATGGACAAACTTGAGCAATCGCGAGTTTTAGTTTGACTCAGCCCAAGCTTTATAAAATTCATGAATTAATAAATAGGGTTTCACGTTTTGTACTCAACTAATTATTGCTTGTAAAAATGAAATGAGACACAGTGATGGATAAAGGAGGCGGGTGCTTGATAAATTGGAAATTATAGCATCTTATTGTAGTACTCCCTTTGATTCATAATAAGTGTCATTTTAGAGGGATTTAATTATTCAAAATAAGTGTCGTTTGTGACCTTTTATACATATTTATAATTTTACTTCCAAAATTACCTTTTAATTTCTCTCACATCTTAATTACACAGATTATATTTTCAAGGCACTTTAACATATAATTAATAAGATTATATAAGATATTCCATTAACTTTCTTAATAAATGTGTATTTTCTTCAAAACGACACTTATTATAAATCGGAAGGAATATTATACTAAAAAAAGTTAAACTTCAACATCTAACTACATTACGGCAACTAAAAGATTAAAGCCAGAACAAGTTGTTATGTTGGAGAAGAGCATCATGTCAACGTTAACTTAAATAATGTTATTTAACTTATGCTTAAGTTGGTAATAAACAAGTCCAACATAATAATGGCTTACTATGCAAGTCCGACATAATAATGGCTTCTTCTGCATAGTACTACTATACCGTATTCTTGAATGTGCATTAAAGATGGGTTACAAGGGTATGGGAATATGAATGGCTTCTTGCACGTCCATAATGAAAAACGAGATTGTCCCATCAATTTTAGTTTTAATGCACTTGTGACAGAAAGACCAGTCTCTTTTACTTGACCCACCCTACAAAAGGAGCAACATGGAAAGTCACACAAAGACAATACCAAACTAATGAATGTCTACATGTTGACTTTGACCACAGAGCAATCTCCTTCAGCCCCTCTTCTTTGACCATTTCAAACTTTACATTACTACTTTCGGTGTTCTCCGCCTCACCCCGCGCGTCTCCTAATCCTACTCCTCCTAACCGGGCAATCCTCCCCGTGGCATCTGCAAATTGAACATCGCAAAACTTATTATTCAAAACCATGGAAGAATGCTTTTATTTGATGTGACTTTCTCTATTTATTTATTTCTTGAATAGGCATTATCTATTTATTTGAACAATGCGTTGATTATGAAGAATCTATATAATTTTATTTTAGTTCTTATATTTTAAAAATTATTACTTACAATATTTCTAATATCATTTTCCTATTACACAATTCATTCCATTATATTTTGTCGATTTTTTGTTTGCTCTTGATTTTAAAATAATATTGTATTGAAACTTAAATTTGTTAATATGTTTAAATATACAAATTGATGAAATATTGTAGAGCACTTCATATGACAATTAAACAAAATTATGGAAAATAAGTTATAAATTTTAAAAGATCATGACTAAAATTAAAAAAGAAGTTTTTATTTGTATATCTATCTTAAAAGACTTTGGTAGCGTTTGGTTACCTAATAATCATCTATTTTTTAGCTGGTTGGTTGTTTTGTCAAGAAGCTAATAAAGTTGTTTGGGGATCATCTGATTGAAGATAAACAACCAAAAATAAAAATACTCTTATATAAAAGTTTTTCATCCACCAGCCAAAATTTTAACCATCAAAAGGCAATTGTACCCTTTAAAATTTATTGTTAAGTTATGTAATGTTTTATTGTTTAAATTGTATTCTTAATTAAATTACAATTAAGTACTACACGCGCCATATTTTTGTTAGTTCTAATATACAACAATTTCTAGTAAGTAGAACAACTTAGTTGAGGTTCTTAGATACTTACGTTTTAAGAACAATATTTGTTCTTATAATTGTTTTATGCAATTATAGGTTACAAAAAAAATGTTGACCTTAAACAAAAATAAAAATAGAAAGAGTTGCATAAATTTATTATAGATGATGAAACAGTACAGGTGAATATGACTTCTCTAAAATCTATGCTCTTATAAGAATATTTAACGAAATACTAAGATATATAATATTTATACCCTTATAATTTTTTTAAAATCATATCCTCATAAGTCATTTTACACAAACATCTAATACTAAACAGCTAATTTTATTAAATATCTTTAACAAACAACTAATACAATCTATTAGTCAAATTAGTTGATATAATCAACTATCCGCTAACAGTTAATATACTATACCAATGCAATCAACTAAATGCTAAACAGGATCTTTAAAACTTTTAGGTGCATCGTGTCAATTGGTTTGGTAGAAATACATTACATTCGTTGGAGTCAAACATTTAAAACATTATGCTTTCATATGACTGCACATGACATTCTATCTATAAAAAATAAAATAAAATCATCTTAAACTAAAATAAATTAAATCAACATATGGTATCAGTGATTCAGAATTGATTTGGGGCTTGGGTTTCAGCTTAGGCCTCAAAACAATAAAAAAGAATCAACTTTTTCGGGATTAACAATAACAGCCCCTAACTATATCTACAAATTTGCCAAATTCTCTTTGCAAGGTAATAATATACATCAAACAAACAAACAAACATTCCTTCTTAGTTTCCGTTGATCTGATGAAACTAGCCCTTCTCGTTCTTTTAGTTATGTGCATTTTTGCATACTTCAGCATCGCAATGGCTGGAGTAACATGTCATCTCTTGGTTCTTCCTTGGTCCTGGAGAAAACGTTGTCCGTAGATTGACTAACGTACGATTCAATTGGATTTCCAAATCCTGAAAACCCAAAACTCCCTGGACTCTGCAACATATCAAATGTAAATGATGTCTCTCCTTCAGAGATGGTTGGTGGACTCCTATTGTAATTGCTAGCGGCTGGCCTTATTGCCATGGAGCTGCTGCTCTTGCCGGTGGTGTTACTGCTGTTGTTTTCAGGAAACACCCTATTGACAGAATGACTGGAACCACGAGCAGCTGGAACGTCATGGTTGTGTTTCCCTTCGTAGGTTGTGATCACTGCCCTGAGATCATGGGATGCTCTTTCAACATGTTTCCTCACAGGACATCCTGGATGTGTACACTTGTAGTAGCTCCTGCAAAGGAATAATGAATGCCAAGGATTAGAGGATAAAATATATAACTGTAAGACCCAAAGAAACAAAACATTGAAGCTTGGGATTCAATTTGAAGCATGTTGCAGTGATAATGTAAGACATTTCCCGCATTAATTTGGAATTGGATGTTTATAAACTATAAAGGAATCGAACCTTGGTAAAAGCCTAAGCCTCTGTTCTGATAAAAAGGAACTTTAAAAGCAAATGATTTTTACCTTGGATTTGGATTTCCCTTCACCACTTTCTGCCCATATTTCCTCCATCTATATCCATCATCAAGAATGTCAATGTCACTAGTAGTTTGAACCACGACTCTTGGCTCTCTCACTGTCCTGCTTCCTGGTGCTGAAATCCCTTCATTTTCACCCTCTCTTTTCCTGAGATACAAACAAGCAATAATTTCAGGACCAACGGTCGGAAAATTTTACACTCTAGGATTGATTTTTATCAGAACTTACCATCTTTTAGCTTCAGGTTCGTCTTCATCAAAGTCATCACCGCATGATTTACTCTTCTGTGAATCAAAATCATCATCCCCAATTGATAGACAGGAGTTCTCAGGTGTTTGAACAGAGTCCTTATGTCCACTAACATGAGAGGCAAATGATTGATCTTGAATCTGATTCATTGTAGAATTAGGAGCTTGAATGGGATATCGAGAAGAAGCTGATGAGGATGATCTTCTAGTGGACTGAGGCTTTGGATGGTTGTGACTGCCCTTGTAAACTATTTCAGCAATTTGCCCATCTAAAGACCTCTCAACTTTCTTCTTTGTTGGGCAATTGGGATATGTACACTTGTAATAGCTTCTCGGATTTTCACTTCCTTTGACTTGTTTTTGACCATATTTTCTCCAGTTGTATCCATCTTCCGATCTTTTCTGCTCTCTAACAGACTGATACTGTTGTTGCTGATTTCCATAATCACACTGAAAACTGTTGCTGGCTTGATTGTTCATTTGGGTTGCAGCAATCTCCGAAGTGAAGCTCTGCATCGAGGAGTGTTCTTGTTTAATCGCACTTTTAGGTTTTTGGAAACTCCATTGCTGCTTTTCCGTGAAGAACATTAGAAAGGAACAAAGGACGATAAACAAAACATTAAAAAAAATCAGGAAAACCGAATGAGGCACAAATAACAACAGCATTTTACGCTATAATATGCACACGTATAGATTGAAAACCAAATATGTGGATAAAACACTAAACATTTTCAAAACCTCGAACTTAAGTTGGTATTCCAAGCAATTTATAGTTCAGAATGTTTGACCATATGGCATCAGCCAGCAAATCAGAAAACACTTGTGATACTACTAAAACAATCAATATCAAAAGGATATAATTGCCAACTCAACACACTACTTGATTTCATAATCCAGTCGTCCTGATCAAAAGTAGGCAATATCTATATGTCCATCTTAAATACAATACTATAGTAACCAATTGATTTATGAGTAGCCAAGAGGTCCCAGAATGGAAATTACCTGTCCATCCAAGATGATTGATGCATTGTATGTGCGGAAAACCTTTGCTGTAATACATACATAAAGTAAGCACTGAGCATAAAAGGCTTAGTTCCCCGTGCAAACTTAGTATTGACATTGACTCACTCCTTCTTAGGCGTCTCTTTCAATGTGTCCTGTTATTTGACTTCAATAGGGACTTTTGCAGGTTTCCAACCAAATGGCAGGCTCCAATCTCTAGTACAGACAAGCCACTAGCCCCTCAAGTTCGAGCAAGTGGCGTCCCAGTTGTGGACTTCACACCTTAAAGGCGACTGAGAACAGATGAAATCCCTTCAATAATCAACGACTTCAGAATTGTGATGTTGCCCAAATTCTTATCAGCCTCCCCTACCTTCAAGATGTTTTCTAACCCTTCTAAGCACACAGTCACAATTCTTGGATCAGGGCAGATGAGAAGATCACATAACGATTTAATACATCCTTGACTAAAAAGAAACCTGAAACATTTTTGCACTCAGATTAAATTATGAAGTATCTAGTCTCAATTTAATTTATCAGATATTCTTAAGCAAGAAAATAAAAGAAATTAGATTGACTTTCTTACTTTATCTGCTCATGAGTACCACCAGATGTAGCATTTGAGATGGCCCACGCAGTCTCCTTTTTAATGTCAAACTCAACATTTTGAAGCAGTTGAACCAATAGGCCAATAAATTAGCCTCAATTAAAATTGATATATTAGTCGAACAATAAAATTGACCACTCTTCAGTTAAAGCTACCTTTGACAAATTAATTTCCCTCAATACAAACACTACCAGCGCTTTGAGCAGTACGCCTGGACCTTCTTTAGTTTTGCAATGACTGCATCTGGAAAGCTTAGCTTTGCAAGGACTGCATGAGCATCCAAGAAATAAATGATAAGTCCATCCACTTTGCTATGCATGAATATATCAAACATCCAAACTCAAAACTCACTAAGAAAAGAAAATTAAAAAATGAAATAAGAAAGCTAAAGATGAGATAATAAAGAGTATAAGGCTCCACAAATTGATATTTCTCTGCAGTTTCAATTAACAATCCTACCCTCAAGATTATACATAATAATCGAAAATAAAAGAACATTAAGTTGAGATAACTAATCTAAACTAACAAAACTTGAGCAGTCAGAAAACATACAAGACAAACATAAAAGAGAGGCATTAAGGGCCCTCATCAAGTTAAAAAGAAATGCATTAGGCATAAGCATAAAAGAGAGGTATAAAGAAAAGGCATTATTGTCAGGTCACATGAATCCCATATTAGGCTTCTTAGCTTTTCAAATCGCAGGAAAGTTTACATATGAAGTAAGCCGCTATCAACTGACAAAGAAATCACTCATTCCGAAGGTAGAAAACTTTAACTTATTCTTTTTTTTAACAAAATAATCAGAATCCAAAATTTCAGTTGATTAGTGAATATGTAAATGCAATGCAAGGCATTTGTGAAACAGTCATTGAAACTGTTTGTTTTCAGGATATATTTTGATCTGAACAAAACAAACAGCTGCATTATGCACCGGTCCTAAGGACAATTTACAGAAACAAATTAGGTACCTTATATAGCTCATGGAGTGTCCTGAAACATCCACTTGGTTATGCAAATCTATATTCTAGTGATCTAAAGCCGATGATTCGAGGTTTATTGGTCTCAAAACAGAACATTTGCCTATTCCAAATATGGATAACGTGAATTGCATAACCACAAAGCACACAAAATGCAAAAACACCAATATGAACATAAGATACAGAAACCTCAATTCTAATTATTCAACTCTGAACACAAACTCGGTGCTATTGCATGCACCTCTACCAGATCTTTTAGATAATCAGAAAAGATAATAACCTGGAGGCGACTAAGAAGAGATGCAGGGAAGAGAAACGGCCAGAGGCGGACGGATGGCAGTAGCATATGGGTTTAGGCGAATGAAGCTTTTTGCAACAACAATGAACACAGCAACTGAGAAATTGACTCTCCTTGAAGCTTCAACAGTTTGATTGATATTCAAATTTAGGGTTTTGGGGGGAAATGGCGAGCACAGGTAGGCCTCTGTCATTGACGCCCGGTGCCAAGGCGTTGCGAAGCCCTCTCACAGTCGATACCATCTGGAAACGTCTCAAAGAAGCGGGTTTTGATGAGGAATCCATTCAGGAAATGCATTCGCACGGATCGTCATGGCACTAAAAAAAGCCCCAAGTTGGGCTTTTGAAACTTGCTCTTCATCTTTCAGTTCCCCTCTAACTAAACAACACATGAAAAACTAAAATTTTAATAGGAGAAAGCAAAATCAACAACTTTGATTCACGTACCTGATCTTAAAATCGTGTCCAAAACCTTGAAGGCTTGGTCTTCACTGAGCGGCTTCGTTTGTGTAGGTCCAGTACAAACACTAGCTTGAGCTTCGAGTACTGTCTGATTGGGTTTCCGCAAATTGGAGCTCCGATAGGAAGAAGAAACCGCGGGATTCCGAATCTCTGATTCTGGGATTCCTAGTTGCTCGATAATAGCCAAGTCCAGAATGAATTTGACGCTCAAATAGCAATTTCTTCGCACCCGATGCTTGATGCAAAGTCGCAAAGACTGCTGAACATTTGGAGGACTAAGATAGCAAAGAGGCTTGGTGACGATTGTTGTGTGACAATTTTGTTTTGTGTTCAATTTTGAAAGTTGGAGTTTTTGCCTCTCAATTTCACCGTATTGGCTTTGACTGGTTTTATTTGGTTTAAGCTTTGTTGAATTTTATATCAACAGCAACGTTTTTTTCAATAAAACGTCACATATCCTATTTTAAAACGTTTTATCAATAAAACGTCATAAAACGTAATATAAATTTGTAACGTTTACATAAAACGTAGTAAAAAATTTAAATTTTTTGTGACGTTTTTTAGATATCGCAAAAAATCTTCATAATCTGTGACGTTTTATTAATAAAACGTTGCAGATTATGTATATTTCTTGCAGTGGCGTACAACTTCGTGAGATAATCTCTTAATTTTTTGTTATTTTTCCTCCTCCATACTTGGCAACACAGACAAGTCAAGTTTGTCAAATTCGTTCATGCTTTATAATAACAATCTTTCTGTGCCTATACGTAATATTTATTTCATATAGAAATGCTTGATTTTCCATAACATTAGTAAATTATAAAGTTACCATAGTCCCACTAAAATATACACAACCTTTATATCTCAAAGAAAACACAAACAAGCATATATTATATTCCCAAAATATTAAAAGATCTAGTGAAAGATATTTGAGAATTTATTCAACTATTTTGACAATTGAACAGATATGCACATATATAATGCATTTCATATCTAATAGATATAATTCTATTCCTTAAACAACACTTTTTATATTCATTGACAATAGAATCAAGTAACTTCAAATGAGCAATTTTCTAAATCTATGTTTTTCTTAAAATATGTGGTTAGCAATTTAATCAATGTTTTAAAACTCGAACTGGATATCAAACTAGTCAAAGAAATGATTTAAGGTTTAAAGGTTTAACCAGTATTAAACTATTATCAAAGCGGTGTATAATAAACAAGAAGTAAAAATTATAAAAATAAGTGAATAATTTTTTAATTTGAAACTGTCTTTAAAATTTAAATATCACTTATTAAACTACTATAAAATTATCTTAAACAATTTTCCTTATCTATATTAAATTACTAATTAATAATTTTTTAGTATCTTTCTTAAATATAATTCTTTGAAATTTAAATAATAATAATATTCTTAATATCCATCTTCTTCTTATTTTTATGCTTTACTATTTATTTCAAAATGATGTAAAATATAACATAATAAATTCTTATTAGCCATAATCACAGTTTATTAAAACATTTTTTTAAAATTACTAAAACACTATCTATTCTTCAAAACCAATGTACAACACTAAGACTAGACCCCATTTCTATATCAACAAACACACTTAAAAAAACAAAACCAAGACACAAAAGCAAATTAATGTCTTATCTTATAAATATATACCTTTCACTTATCTCGAGTGTGAGTACCAACAGAGCTTGGAACTTGTTTCTAAGACTTCCTTAATGCCCATCTTTCATTCTAAATCGGACTCTGCTATCTTACAACTCTGAGGGTGAGTACCAATAGAACTTAGAACAAGTCGAAACTTTGAGGAAGAGATCAGATTTAAAGAAGAGGAGTTTCTAGAAATAAGAGGTGCCTGCTTGGATATGAAGGATGAAGGTTATATGTCTCAAAAATTTTCGAACAATTTGAAGACGTTCATACAAGCCATGCAGCTACGTAAAGAACTCAAGAATGTAAGAATTCAAGAATTCAAGAACAACCAGTTACAATCAATTAGATGACAGTTAGCAAATAGCTATAAATGTACAGTCGATTACTGAAATTGTACAATACAATCGTTGAATGAAATCTCAGTTTTTCACTAACTTCTTAAGCTCCTCTGTTTGCCCCTATTTTCTTATCGTCTCTCACACTAGCTTTCTCTCTCAACATTTTCTGCATCTCAGCTTATTGTTTTCGTATGGTCGACAGATAACAACAACAAAGTGGTATCAGAGTTGTTTTCTTAAGTGATCTGTGAGGGTATAAGCAAGAGTTCCGCGTCTTGAGCAAATAATTTCCTTCCGAATTACGCTAAGGTAATAAGGAGTGCATACTCTGAGATGGCTGAGTCATCCACTCCAAGCTTGCAACCGATAGTCTTCGACGGTGAAGGTTACCAGATCTGGGCAATAAAAATGGAGGCATACCTGAAAGGACAGGATTTGTGGGAACCGATTGACAAAAATTACGAAGTGGAGGTTCCAGCTGAAAATGTCCCAATTGCTCAGTTGCGTTGGTTGAGGGAAAGAATTGCCAACAAAGCTAGGGCGAAATCTTGCTTATACCAAGCAATCGCGCCCTCCATATTCACTCGGATAATGTCTCTTGGATCGGCGAAGTAAATTTGGGAATTCTTAAGGAATGAATATGCGGGTGATGAAAAAGTAAAGAATATGAAAATACTGAATCTTTTGTGAGAATTCGAAAGAATTCAAATGAAGGATGATGAATCTGTTAAGAGTTATACTGAAAGATTGATACAGCTTGTAGATCAAATCAGGCTCTTAGGAGCTGATTTTAAAGATCAAAGGCTAGTCCAAAAACTTCTGGTCTCAGTACCTGAAAAATTCGAAGCCACCATTGTCTCTCTAGAAAATTCCAAAGACATTGGCCAGATCAAGCTTGCTGAAGTAGTAAGCGAGTTCCAGGCTCAAGAACAAAGACACTTGATGAGGAAGTCTGAAGTAGCTGAAGGAGCGTATAGGGCTCGGCCAAAAATGAGGGACAGGAGAAATCCAAGAAAAAGAAAAGAAACAAGGGAGGATCAAACTCGCATAACGCTCAGTCGCACCAAAAATAATCAAGCAAGAGTACAGGAGACAAGTCAAACAAATACAATCCTTGTCCTCACTGTGGTAAGTCTAATCATCTGGCTTTCAGGTGTTGGAAGAGACCGGATGTGGAATGCTGAAGATGTCACCAGAAGGGACATATGGAAGCAATATGCAAAAAGCAAAGTGGACAGCCAGAAGCAAATGCGCAGCTTGCCGAAGAGGAAGAGCAACTCTTTGTGGTCATATGCGATCGAGCTGAGGCACATCCATCCGAATGGTTGATAGATAGCGGATGTACAAGCCATATGACACCGGATGCATCTTTATTCAAAACCTTATATCAAAACGTAAAAGCTAACCTAAAGGTAGGAAATGGTGTATGCATTCTTGCAGAAGCTAGAGGAATGATTGAGATACAGACCAAAATCGGTGTCAAAACCATCCCCGATGTGTTGCTAGTGCCCAATATACAACATAATCTATTGAACGTGGCCCAATTGATTGAGAAAGGTATGTCGGTGTATTTTGAATATGATAAATGCAAGGTACTGGACAAGCTCGGGAGGGAGTTGTTCACCACAACTATGAAGAACAAGAGCTTTGTGGTAAGACCAGAGGAATTATAGGAAGAAGTGATGGTGAGCAAAACAGGCGAAATAGATCTATGGCATAGAAGGCTCGGTCATTTTCACATGAAGGGGTTGGAAGCCATGCAGAAGAAACAGATGGTTGAGGGGTTGCCTCCAGTCCTGCATGATTACGTTGTATGCAAGATCTGCATGAAGGGCAAGCAATCACATACGTCGTTTGCAAAATCAAAATGGAGAGCTGAGGAGAGGCTTTAGCTATTGCACATGGACGTATGCGGACCAATTCCAATCGCCTATCTAAATGGTAGTCGTTATTTCTTGTTAATCATAGATGATCATACAAGGTATTCATGGATTTTCTATTTAAAATCCAAAGGAGAAGTAGCCAAAGCATTTCAAGAGTTCAAGATTCTTATAGAGAATCAATCCGAAGCAAGCATTAAGTCTGTGAGAATAGACAATGGCTTGGAATTTACTTCTCACAAGTTTGATCAAATTTGTAAGCTTGCAGGTATTAAGCATCAATTCACTACCCCGTACACTCCTCAGCAAAACGGAGTTTTGGAGAGAAGAAACCAGACAGTAGTGGAGATGGCAAGGTGTATGACGGAAGACAAGAAACTCCTGAAAGACTTCTGGGCTGAGGTAGTGACAACTACGTGTTTTCTACTAAACCGACTGTATACCCTAAAACACCGTATGAGATGTGGCATGGATGCAAGCCAAAGTTGAGGAATCTGAAAGAATTCAGATCCTATTGCAGTGTTCTCGTGCCTTTAGTCAGAAGGAATAAATTGGATAGCAAAATAGAGACAACAATCTTCGTAGGATACTCGGAGGTATGTAAAGGCTACAGAGTATATTATCCGGAATTAAAGAAAGTGAAAGTGAGCAGGGACGTAATCTTCTTTGAGGATGAGCTTTGGAGTTAGTCCGAAGGGGAGAAGAAGACTAGGTAAGCGAGGGAGATAGCCACTCTACCCTCGGATAACCAACAATTAATAGGTGATTTGAAAAATGATGATGATCTAGATCAACTACAACCTACGGATGAGGAAGTAGATCCAGTGGCCCAACGTGAGCCACATGGAGGAAGTTTTGATGAAGAAGTTCCAGAAGAGTCCAATGAAGATTACAACCATATGTCGGTCAGAGGAACGAGAAGTCTCGCATATAATTACTAAAGAAGCAATGAAGCAATTTTGGAGCCTTCAAAGGTTAAGAAGGCTTCGCAAAATTTCAAATGGCTCGAAGCCATGAGAGAAGAAATAACGATGATTAATAAGAATTAGACATGGAAGTTGACAGATAAACCTCCAAACATGAGAGCAATCGGATTGAAGTGGGTATTCAAGACTAAATTGAATCCCGATGGATCGGTTAACAAGCTGAAGGCGAGATTAGTTGTAAAGAGCTACGTACAAGTCGAAGGAGTGGATTACGGAGAAACATTTGTGCCTGTGGCTAGGGTTGAAACGATTAGGTTGTTATTGGCATTAGCAGCTGAAAAGGGATGAAAGGTAGAGGAAATGGACGTTAAGTCCGCCTTCCTCAATGGTATTCTACAGGAGGAGATTTACGTTTAACAGTCGGAAGGGTTTGTGATAAAGGGAAAGGAGGAGTGTGTGTATAAATTGAATAAAGCTCTTTACGAGCTTAAACAAGCCCCTCAGTGTTGGTATGCTAGGGTAGATGCATTTCTCTTGGAGATAGATTTCAAAAGAAGTAGTAGTGAACCGAACCTCTATGTGCGGGTAAAAGAAGGTGATGAAATTGTGATTTCAATTTATGTAGATGATTTGCTGATCAATGGTAGCTCTGAGAAGTAGATAAGTTTCCTGAAGCAGCAGTTTAGCAAAGCTTTTGAAATGACAGATCTAGGATTGATGAAATATTTTTTGGGGATGGAGATCGATCAGCGTGAAGGAAGAATAAAGGTAAGTCAGAAGAAATATGTATGTGATGTACTGAAGAAATTCAATCTAGATCAGTGTAAACCTTTCTCAACTCCAGTATGCCCGAAGGAAAAATTCATGAAGAAGGAAGATGCAGATGCAGTGGATTGTAGAAATTATAGGAGAATGGTAGGCTGCCTAATATGTAGCATCCCACTCCCGCAAGACCCGAACCCGATATCAACAGTGATATCCAAGCTCGTGACCCGCGTGGGTGACATGCTAGAACACTCAATCAGGCAAAAGTTGGTACCATTTTTTTAAGCACTAATAAAAGCAGAAGTCCATTTTCAATTTGGGCCAAAATAATTCACAAGTCAATAAAAACATTGTTTTCAACACATTACTAACAATACAGTGCCATCCATATAATTTCAATAATCAATTTGGGCCCTTTGTCAGTTTCACCCATTTTCAATAACAAACAATCCGCTTTGGGCCATTGGGGCCCATTCAATACATAAAACATTTGCAAACATTCCCACTCGATGTATAGCAATATTAGCATTTAATCAATCCCATTTACAAAACCATTACAAAAATTCCCATTCTACATCACTTATTACAGACTGAAACATCCAATTATACACTGAACAGGATTCAATGAATACACTTTACACAAAATAAGAAATATCCTAGTGCAGACGCGAACTGATCCCGACTTCTAACTTTCCCTCGTGAGCAGTAAGTCTACTCCCGTTGCATAACGGGGTAATCTTCTGAATCTTGAAAAATAGATGCAAATTTTGGATGAGTTTTGCGAACTCAGTGAGTGACCATCATTGATGGTTCACCCAATCACACAATACAGAAATTCATTCTCATAATCGCATTTCACATTCACTATCACACTTTATATTCACAATCAATTCAATTTCATGTTCACATTCAATGCCAATTAACGTTCCCATGCAATTTAATTAAGTCAATCCCATTGAAAACAATGAAGTCAATTCCATTCAATTCAAGTAAACCAATCCCATTCAATACAATCAAGTCAATTCCATTCAATTCAAGTAAACCAATCCCATTCAATACAATTTCATATGTCCATTTAATACAATTCCATATTCCCATTCAATGCAAGTTCCCATTCCCATTCAGTGCATTCCCATTCAATGCAATTAAATCAGTCATATCATGCATACATATGTTCATGAGACCCAATTTTCATTTATTTCTTCGTTGTGACCGAATGCCTAAAACTGTCCCGTATCCATTGGATATCGGGATTATTGATAACTGTCCCATGTAAGGCTCATTGTAAACTATCCCATATAGGACTCATTGTAAACTGTCCCATATAGGGCTCATTGATCATTGAACTTATAGCTCTAATAACTGTATCATATAGGGCTCATTGATCATTGAGCTTATAACTCTAATAATTGTCCCATATAGGGCTCATTGATCATTGAGCTTATAGCTTTAATAACTGTCCCATATAGGGCTCATTGATCATTGAGCTTATAGCTCTAATAACTGTCCCATATAGGGCTCATTGATCGGTGAACCAATGGCTCTATATCACTTTCGATCTCGAGGCTCGTTTTCAATCGTTGAGCTTTAAGCTCTGGTCATTGGCTACTCTGGTCATAACTACATGTTTTATGCATTCATGAAATGGAATGCAACTATCACACATTTACACAAATCATTCGATCATTTATTTCC
>JANZLX010000212.1:6071621-6088989 GCA_025531955.1 Erythroxylum orinocense
ATTCCTACATGGCGAATTAGATGAGCAGATTTATATGAAACAACCTGAAGGTTTTGAAGTTGCAGGAAAGGAAGACCGTGTGTGTTTGTTGAAGAAATCCTTGTACGGATTGAAGCAGTCCCCAAGACAATGGTACCAGAGATTTGATTCATTTATGTTGAGTCATGATTTCTCCAGAAGCATGTATGATACTTGTGTTTACTTTTGAAAGTTAGATGACAGCTCATTCATCTATTTATTGTTATATGTTGATGATATGCTCATTGCTGCTAAGAATGTCACAGATATTCACCATTTAAAGGCCTTATTGCATGGTGAATTTAAGATGAAAGATTTGGAAGCAGCAAAGAAAATTCTTGGAATGGAGATAAGACGTGATCGAGAAGCTAGTAAATTATTCTTGACCTAGGAGTATTATCACAATAACGTTTTAGAGGGATTTGGCATGCGAGATGCCAAAGCAGTTAGTACTCCTCTTGCTAGTCATTTTAGACTATCTACTACTCAATCACCACAGTCACAGGAAGAGAAAGATTATATGGCACGAGTTTCGTATTCTAGTGTCGTCGACAGTATTATGTATGCAATGGTATGTACTCGTCCTGATATTTTACAAGCTGTTAGTGTCGTTAGCAGATATATGGCCAATCCTGGCAAAGAACATTGGCAGGCGGTGAAATGGATTCCCAGATACTTAAAGGATTTTTCAAACTTTTGTTTAGAGTTTGGTAAAACCAGCAACACTTTGGTTCGTTTTGTAGATTTAGATTATACCGGTGATCTTGACAGACATAAATCTTTGACAGTTATATATTTTGCATTGGAGGTTGTACCGTTAGCTGGAAAGGTACTCTACAACATGTAGTAGCTTTATCTACTACTGAAGCATAATATAGGGCAGTTACTGGGGCTATCAAAGAAGCATTATGGTTGAGAGGTCTATTTGACGAGTTATCCTTTCCCCAAGGGATTACTACTGTTTATTGTGACAGTCAAAGTGTCATTCATTTAATGAAAGACCAGATGTATCATGAAAGGGCGAAGCATATTGATGTGAAATATCATTTCATTCGGGATACTATTGTAGAGAAGAAGGTCTTTATTCAGAAGATCAACATTAAGGACAATGCTGTTGATATGTTTACGAAGGTTCTTCCTATTTACAAGTTTATGCAATGCTTAGACTTGATTGACGTCTATAGTTGGTGATTAGCCCTTTTGGGGCATTATCGGAGAAGGTGGAGTAGATCACTAATTGTTCGAAACCAAGTCAAGGTGGAGATTTGTTGCATGCGCATGTCTTGGCCCCTCCAGTAAGTTCAAAGTGGTTGGCTATTAGTTGCATGCCTCTTCCAATTAAGTCAAATATAATGGCTATTGGTTGCGTGCCTCTTCCACTTAAGTCAAAAATAATGGCCACCATTTAGAAATTTGTAATAGATACAGATTGAAGAATTTTGACGAAAATAACTATCTTTATTTTAGTTACTATTTTTCGGGCTATTAAATTCAACCAGCATCCAATCCAAGGACATTTTTCTTAACATAAGCATATAGGAAAGAAACTATCAGCAATTAGAGGTAGGTTTGATTACTCAGGTCTCACCACATAACTTATACAGGAAATTGAAACTTCTGGAAAGATGCTACATCACAAGTCGGACATGTTTTTTATGCTATATAACAAATTTCTGGAGTTAGGGTTCTTTTTGCTGGAAAACAACTCAACTCTCAAAGCTTATATCAGGAGTACTAAAGGAATTAATCTAATTTTATTCCCAAAGGATGAGAATTACAATTAGGAACCAAAGGGCATGCATGTGATGAGAAAATTAATCAAATACAATGTAAACTCAAAGCAAACAAGCAAATGTCTCCAGTTTAAAACGAAACAAATTAATTGTAACTTAAATCGTGCCTAGTTAACTACTCTGCAATTCTTTCTAATCTCTCCAACAGTGCCAGTGAGAGGCTTCATGTTTCCCATCTTGACCATGGAAGCTGCAAAATCCTTAAGAAAATCGCCAGGATGCTGAATATAGTTTAACACCAGGTTATCACTTGCACTACCATTATTCTTAAACAGCTCTTGATCAGAATGGAGCAGGCCCCTGCTCTGCTCCAAGTTGCTGAAGTATTGCGTGTCAAATGTAGTTGAAGTTGAATCTAATGGCTGTGTGTTGTCGTCACCTCCACTTGGTGGACAACTACCCTGTAAACTCGTAGCGAACGTTTGATTTATATTGGCGTCATTGTATATCCTTGTCCGGAAAGCTGTGCACCGAGCAAGTCCAATGGTGTGTGCTCCAGAGAGAGCTACAAGATCCGTGAGGTTAAGCCCGTGTGATTGGAAATTGGAAAGAAGCTGCGAGAAGTTGAAAAATGGAGGTGGAAGATTGATGAGTACGTCATTGAAGCTTGCATTTCTTGCGTCTCTTCGACCTAACAATACGTTATAGTTCAGACCTCCCAACTGTAACAAATTGAAACCAGCTGGTTCAGTTCACTGGAGCATGAATCAAGAATAAGCTTGGAGAATGAGAAGAAGTCCTTACAATGGATACAGAGTCTCGAGCTGCAACAGCTAAGATGTCTGCACACGACACCACACTACCGTTGCACGCTTCATCCACTGCTGATTTAATCGTGTCAACAACATCAAAACCTCTGAGTGAATTCAAATTAGGTATGGCTGTTTTCTCGCCTATGAAGTTGGTTGTGTTATTATCATCTAAAAGAACTGATGCGTCACATCCCTGCCATTCATATTCAGTGTGTGAAGCTTATACATCTGGTTCAGAGACAACGTACATTTGCATCCTTTTATTTATAAAAGACTGTAACATACATATGTACTAAACTTACATTGACAAAGCAATCATGGAAGTGCAAGCGAAGTAGAGAAGCTCCCATTCGTGGTTCTTGGTTAATGGCTTCCTCGACCATCCTTCTGATGGTGGGCAACGCCTTATGGCACACTTGGTCATAGTAATCAGAGGTCAGCTGTGTATATGCTGGTGTGACAAAAGCAGCTAGCACCGCTATAATGCACAAAACCAAAGCTTGAACAGTGGCCATGTAGTCTATAGATCGCTACAAATTAAAGTAGGGGTGAAGACATGGTGACAACTCCAGTGTGCATTTATAGTTGTTGAAAACTTGCATTATTTCATATAATGTGTTTGAAATTTCGAACTTGTTACATTTGTTATTTCAGACCAATTAATTAAATTTCAATTTCGTTGCTAAATTTGAATCATCTTTAAGTAATAGTTCACTTAAAGTGAATAATTAATAACATGTTAACACCCCAGTTGATGCAGGACTCGATCGTAACTATATAGATTCTGATCTCATTATTACACCGCAGGGGGTGGAGTTAAAGTTGACCTTTTCTAGTTTTGTGCAAATATAAATCATTGTAAGACAAGGGTTTAAAGTCAGCTCCGTTCTTATACTGTAGGTAGAGTGGCTTTTTCTAGTTTTGTGTTCTCGATATTATAAATTTATAAGAGTAAATTGCAAATTGAGATATATAATATGTACGTACATGTTTATATTTTATACTTCCATATGTGTTTATATATATTATATACAGCGTATGATTTAATATTTTTTTAGGGTCAATGCTCCAACTTAGAGTAAGGAATAATTTCTGTACCAAACCGTAAGATACCAATTTTCTTTAAGGTGTTGAATTTTTATTTTTTTTTACAGAAGTTAGGCCAAGTTTTAAAAAGATTTAAGGTGTAGAATCCTAAGTCATTTCTCTTAGATACATACATATTTATTTATTTATAACGTGGAATGTCTCCAATTATAATTAGTTTTTTTTTTACAAATATTGTCTACTTAAACTGGTTTTTTATTAAATTTTCATATCATTAATAAATAGAAATTAAAGATGATTTATATGCAAGAATTATCTTGTAATCCAAAAATCTTTTCTTAATTACAATTTTTTAAGAGCTAAGTAATAGACAATTAAAAATATTTAGTCTTACAAATTTTATGTTATAAATGTTTATTGTTAAGAGTTAATTAAGAGAGTGTGTTAAATTTTTAAATCAACAAAATAAGAAGATTGAAATATAAAAGTATTGATCTCTTAAAGTTTTAGGTGAAAATATGAAAAATTTAACATTATTAGATTCTTCTTTGCCAGTTCTTCCTGAAAGCAACAGTGGACTTGGCTGCATGTCCGTGCTCCAAAATATTAGCTTCGCGACAACGTGCTTGCAAGTGGCATAAATGTCAGTTTAAAATATTTGGGCAAAATAACTTAATTAGCTGTAAATTGATGTCATAAATATTGTTAATTATTTCGTATAGATATTAATAAAATCCTAAAGATTGAATATCATTATAAAGTTGAAACTTTTTAGATTTAAAATATTTAATTTAATTAAAGAGTATAACAAACTTGTAATTTGCAGAGAGTTCCTATCAGCTTCCCTTCCCTCCTGCCTACCTAGTACCTCCACTTCTAAGCCTCACTTTCTATTGTACTTTACCTTCTTTCGTTGTCAAAACCTAGGAATATCCTATTTATCTTACACTTGAGTGCCATTTATTGACAACGTGGTTGCATCAATGGCATTGACAATTGACGTTGTGTTAAAAATTTCTCAATTTGCTGTATTTCGTAACGGCTCACCTAGTTGCCTTAAATAGGGATGGCAATGGGCGGGTATGGAGCGGGTATGTCATCCTTTGTATCCGCCTCATAAATCTGCTCCCACCCTTATACTCGTCTTCATTCTCATTAGAGATTTTTTTGACACCCTCATACCTGTATTTGTTGGGGGTTTGACCCCTATCAGGTATCCGTTTACCTGCTTCTTTTTTTTAAAGATAAGCTTATTTAATCTGAATGTATATATTTTATTATATATATATATATATATATATAACGGGTATATAATGGCAAAATTGTAATTACTATATAACGGGTAAACGGGTATGGAGGGTGGTATCTCCATACCCGCCCCATACCCGACGGGTATTTTTGTTAACCCCTTATACCCGCCCCACGGGTAAAAATTTGCTCCCCATATCCGTCCCTGTTCGGGTAATTTTATCAGGTACCTATCGAGTTCGGGTACAATTTTCATCCCTAGCCTTAAACCTCGTATCGGTAAAGAAAGAACCTATAAGCCTCCGTTAAGATTATACAAGGCGCATATGTTCAAGGTTTTACACATTCTAAAAATATTTTTTCCATAACCTGATGTATAATTTTTGGTGTTTATTTTGAAATCTTCCTCTTATAATATTTGTTGTTTATAATGAAAAGTTTTCTATTCTTATCCGTAATTTTTCTCCATATTCGTTTTATCTTTTTAACATTAAATCTTATATATCTTTTTTATCTCAATTATTTTTTATTGATATGTTTGCTCTACCGAGTTAAATCCATTTCCTATCAACTTAAACAACACTTAAAGAGTATGAGGGAGCGTTGAGCAATTTTAATTAGCTCTTAGTTCTTACTAAAGTATAAATAAAGTAATTTGTATAATAGTATGCTTTTTTTATAAGGAAACCAAATTATAATAATTTATATCAAATATATCGATTTAAATATTTTTAAATTGAATTGAATGAATTAAGTTGATTCTTGATATAAGAATTAATGTTATACAAAAGAAAAAATATATATTTCTATTCAAAGTTAAGAAAAAGTTTATTCTTATACTCTCATTAATTTAGATATTTTAGCATGTTGAGACTTTTTTAAAGTTTTAATTATAAAATTCACTCTTACGATTATTATTTTAATAACCCTATCTTAATAAACACGTTAATAAATTATGACAAACACTATGAAATCACTTTAGAACAAACCCTAACAATAGAATGGTGAGAAAAAGTTTTTATCGAAAGAATTATGGTTTTAGAATCATTCTAAAACAAAACTTTTGTAGAATTTTATAGAAATTAAAGGCATCAGTGTTTAGAAATTTGGACCCGATTGAATTAGATTAAAATAGTGCATCATCCAAATTAAATTATTTTATAAAATGACTAAATTTTTTTGTTAATAAAAAAACTAAGTACTCAAAACAATTAAAAGATAGAATACACCATAACGCCGGTTAGTAGCAAATCAGAGAGGTGCCAGAATCACTCTTTTTGTCGCAACAAATCATCAGCTTTTAAAGAAACACTTTTGAGGTTGTCAAGCCATTGTATCACGACTGGTTTGGTAATTTATTTCTTTTCTCCACCATCAAAAACACCTTGAACAAAGTTTATTTTAATCTTCAACTTCTGCAAGAGTCCACGATTAAACGCCTATTGTCGAAGTCCTCGAATCTTTGATAGCTTTTGTCTGGGATAGAATCAGAAATTTGGTTCAGTGAAAGCTGTTAGGAAAGGAGGTGCCGGTCACGCAGCGGGAACAAACCAGCACCACTAAATCTTTCCCTGTATGAACAACCACAACTAATCCAGCAAACAGCAGCCACAAACTCACCAATGTGCACAAAAATTACGCAGCAAGAAATAAATAACACAGGCAATTTTTACGTGGAAAACCTCCCTCAATGTGAGAAAGGAAAAAACCACGGGACCTAGTCCAGTAAAGAAAAACTCCACTATAATCAATCAAGTTACAGAGTTTTTCACCTCTAGATATAACTAGAGTCACCACTCAACTCAAAATACAACAATAATCATCAACAAGATGAAAAATCAAAGAGTTGAGAACAATAACACCCTTAAAATTACAACAACTTCGACTAAAGATCAGGGCACCTTGGAGACCTCCAAATCCAATCTCCACCGTTCAGAATGAAGAACAACGAGAGAAGAACATCTGGTTAAAATTTCAGGTCGATCCGACAAGAAATCACTATCCGATTGAAGGTTGGAAAGTTACTGCACAAACCTTAAAAAAACAGAAAAAAATTCTCTCTCTCTCTTCCCTCTCTTTCCCTCTCTCTCTTCTCTGCCGGCTGAAAAACTTTCCTACCTCTCTTTAGGGTTTTAAAAACCTTTTTAAATGTTAGGCTTTGGGCTCCACTTAGGAGTGGACCCAAAACCCAACAAAAGCAAATGTAGTTTTCTAGGATAAGTTTTCTTAAACTTCCTCTCACATTTGCAAGTTTGAAAAAAAATTTGTTATCTTGTTTCTCTATCATAAGTGAAGTTGATCTTTTCTTTTTACCCAATACATATACGTTGTATAAGAATACATAGATTGTGAAAATCAAACATCATTTTATTATTAGTGTTTTAAGTACTAAAAATGAACCAAGAAACTGAATTAAGTGAAAGCACAGTAATATATAATAGGTAAGAAGAAAAGTACGTGTGGAGACCAATAGTAGTTATGAATGTTGACTCATATTGGCCCAAAACCCCTCTATGCAATCTGAACCCAAATTAAATTTAAATCATATTTGCATTATAGTATAACTATTAAAAATAACATTATTTTAATAGTGGAGACTTGAGCCTTTAGAATATATTTAAATCTAATTTTGGATTAAAATAAATTAAATTTGATATATTAATTTTAAATGGAGACAAGTTGAATCGGTTCAAGTCAAACTTAAATTGTCATTCCTTAGGCAATATTACCTAGCTTTGTCCAGGCTTATTCGGTCATAATTTTATAGATATTGTAAAGAATATTTTTTACTTTTTTAATGCTACATTTTGTACTTTTTTATTTAAAGATAGCAATTGTAATTCAGTTGCTTTGAAGTCACTAAGTTAAAGTTAAGTTGATACAATTTCGACTCTCCATAATTAAAATGATGTTAGTTTGATTTATAAATTTTAAAATTAAAAAAATCACAAAAGGGCCCTCAGGCTTCAACTTATCAGAGAACCTACTACAAATTTGTTGGTGGATCTTTCAAAAAATCATATGTTATTTTAGTTAATTATATTATAGTAATATCGTTTGATATCAAATTTCAATCCGAGCAAGAGTCATTAAATAGGAGAGTTAGGCCACTCGAATCATTTTCAAGCACATTCTCATGCACATCACATTATAATGTCTCGTGCAGTCACACAATTATGATAATCTAAGAATTTATAATTTCTTTATTATGTATAATTTTTAACATAATTACCAATATATTTCACTTGTCATGCAAATAAAGCATTACAAACAGAGGTTTATTATATTTACCTTAGTTGTTACTAAATGCTAATAAGAAGTCATCATTTTATTGTTTCAATATTTTGTTATTATTTGACTTCATTCTAATTTGTTGGGTATTAAATATGTCAAACAAAAATTATAAAATCTATAAATTAATTAGATATAACCTATTTATTTGTTTTATTAATAAAACTTTAGAGTACTAACAAGAATTAATAATATTAATTTAACTTATTTTTAAGTTGTAGTAAGTCTAAACGAAAAGAAAAAACTAAACAGATGTTATGGATGATGCATTTTCTTATATGAATCCAATTTTTTTTTCATACTTTAATATGGGATTCAAAATTTTATTTAATTTTATATGTATTTAAAATTTTGAATCTTAAATTATATTTATAAAAAATTAAATTTTAATAAAATTAATTGATTTATTTATACTATTAAATAATATTGTGAAATTATGAAAATTTTGAATAAAAATACAACTATATATATTTTAATAATTTTGTAAAATTTTATTTCATTTTAAAATTTTAAGTATAAAATATGCAATAAGCAAAAAAATAAATTATTATAAATTCAAAAGTTATATTATTTTTAATATATTAAAAATTAAAAATCAATTAAATACATAAAATTTCAAATTCAATTTAAATATAGTCATAATATTAAGGGTTAATTACTAACAAAGGCCAAAACTTTTATCAAATTTTCAATTATAGCCCGAACTTAAAAAAAGTAACAATAAAATGCCTAAATTTTCAATTTTTTTCAATTCTAGCTTAAACTTCAAAATGTGACAATAAAATGCTCAAACTTTCAATTTTCTTCAATTATAGTTCGACGTTATATGTTATTCTTCTGATACCCTCAACCATTTGTTTCCTGTTTGTTCTTCTATTGCTCAAAAATACTCTTGCATTACAGTATACTGCATTAGCAAGCTCTTCGGTTTTAGTTCATTCTTCTTATTTCCTTAGTGTGAGGGTGTTGAGGCTGCATAATCTGAAAATCAAAGTGTGAGAGTCTCGAGAGAACAAACTGAAAATGAAGGAAAAAACTGAAATTAAAATGTAAGGTTGTCGGGGTTGCATAATCTGATTTAAGTCATTTTAAAACAACAACATTGTTTTAATTATGTGATTAAACAACGTCGTTTCATTAATATTTATTTGTTGTGTTAATTTTGACCTATGTATATTAATAGTTAAGATTTTTGAAACACGTGGCAAACCACGCCAGCATATTTAACGAAAGCACTAACATTGGCTAGAATTGAAAAAAAAATTGAAGGTGTGAACACTTTATTGCTACTTTTTAAAGTTATGGCTAGAATCAAAAAAATTTGAAATTTTATTACTATTTTTTAAAGTTCAGGTTATAATTGAAATTTTGAGAAAAGTTTGTATTTTTTAGTAATTAACCCTAATATTAATACTCATAATATATTCTTGAAATTTTGTTGATATAAATAAACATCTTACCCCGTTAATTGATAATAAGAAATAAAATTCAGAATATTGAAGAACAATGAAAATAAGAAAATTTTAAATGAATAAAAATAAAAGATATTGTATGTGAATTATTAAATTTGATACTTAAATTACTTTTCATATATTATTTACTTTTTCAAAATTATCATAATAAGAGTGTCTTTTCGTTCTTTTACGGATGCATACACAACGGAATCATACAAAATAATGTCATATTTATATATTTGTTGTTATTATTTTGTATAATTTTATTATTTAGTTAAACCAATTATTGTTGTCGTCTACTAACTCTTAGGTACATGGTGATCCTGTCCAAACCCAACTTGCATGTCTTTAAACATCCACCTGCCTTCTCATCAACCTCTTCGTAGACAAGCTCCACATCACCTCCTTTAGAGCAATACAATGCATGAGCTATTTAAATATTGACGCCATGTTTTAGAGACTGCAATTTTAAGCGGAACAGCATTTTGCTACAATAATTCCGATTTCATTCTTGAAGTAAGAGAACTAGAATTAGCAACCGAAAAGGTGATAAGAAAAACAAATACAATGGAATCTCCAAACAATCAACTGTTTCCAGTTTTAAAGCGAGACAACTTAGGGCATGATACAACGGTAAGTTATAAAATCATTCGGGGTTAACTGCTCTGCAGTTCTTTCTAATCTCTCCTGCTGTGCCAGTGAGAGGATTCATGTTTCCCATTTTGATCATGGAAGCTGCAAAGTCATTGAAAAAATCTCTAGGACGATTAATATACCTTAACACCAGATTATCGCTGGCACTGCCATTATTCTTGAACAGCTCTTGATCAGAGTGGAGAAGACCCCTGCTCTGAACCAAGTTCCTGAAGTATTGTGTGTCGAATAAAACTGAAGTTGAATCCAGTGGCTGTGTGTTGTTGTCACCTCCACTTGTTGGACAACTGCCCCGTAAGCTTCTAGCGAACGCTGTGTTTATGTTAGTGTCATTGTAAATTCTTGTCCGGAAAGTTGTACACCGAGCAAGTCCAATGGTATGTCCTCCAGAGAGAGCCACAAGGTCGGTGAGGTTAAGTCCGTGAGATTGGAAATTGGAAAGAAGCTGCGAGAAGTTGAAAAATGGAGGTGGAAGATTGATGAGTGCGTCATTGAAGCTTGCGGTTCTTGCGTCTCTTCGGCCTAACAATACACTGTAGTTCAAACCTCCCAACTGTAACAAATTAAAAACGGCTGGTTCAGTTCACTGAAGCATGAATCAAGAATAAGCTTGGAGAATGAGAAGGAGTTCTTACAATGGATACAGAGTCTCGAGCTGCAACAGCTAAGATGTCTGCACAGGACACCACACTACCGTTGCACGCTTTATCCACTGCTGATTTAATCGTGTCAACAACATCAAATCCTCTGAGTGAATTCAAATTGGGTATGGCTGTCTTCTCGCCCGTAAAGTTAGCATTGTCATCCAAAAGAACAGATCCATCACATCCCTGCATTAACACTCAATGTATGAAGCTACAAACATCTGACTCAGAGACAACACCCTCGTAGTCGGGAGAATTAAGTTTACAAAAGATTACGACAAACATATGCATCTAAAATTAAGTTTAATATTCTATTTTCCGCCCTCAGAGTCAGGAATCTGTTGCATTTTAGTTTAATGATTGTCAAAATATGTCCCCTCCCTCAGGTTGTATCATACAGGGATTATCACTTGCAATCACTGCAATTTACCAAGGCTAACTGACCTACATTAACAAGAGATGACAAGAAAAGAAAAGCTTGCTAAATTTACAGATGTACTAAATCTTACATTGACAAAGCAATCATGGAAGTGCAAGCGAAGTAGAGAAGCTCCCATTCGTCTTTCTTTGGTAATTGCTTGGTTGACGACCCTTCTGATGGTAGGCAACGCCTGAGGGCAAACTCGGCCATAGTAATCAGAGGTTAGTTCCTGTGCATATGCTGGTATGAGAAAAACTGCCAACGCTGCTACACTGCAGAAAATCAAGATTTGGAGAGGAGCCATATATGTGCGTATAGCTATCAATCACCTCAGGTGTTTCTATACGTGAAAACTTCGCTACAACTTAGGTGTGAAGATATGACGACGACTACTTCTGCATTTATAGTAGCTGAAACAGCACAACGATTCTTCTCTTGTTTGACATAATTGGTTTGAAATTTCGTTGCTACATTTTTCTATTTCGCACAAATATATATTCAATCATCATATAAAATGGCTTGCTTAATTTATAATGATTAATCAAGTTTTGTTTATAGCTACTTACATACACGTATTTGATATCTTGACCATTATTTACAGACGAAGTGGAGGGTACGTGCAACGAATTAAGTATAAACAAACATGTGTGTCTGTACAATTTTTAAGGTCAACGCAGCAACTAAACGACAAAATTAATGGAAATTTTCTATTTCGTGTCCAATAACAAACTACAAAGTATTGGATTAATTTACTTAGGAGAGGAATTGGGGCAATTGGATGAACTCAACTACAACTTTCTTTACGCAGAAGTAGATTTCTGATAGATGCTGATATTAAATTTCATTAACAAATCCGTTGTTGCGCATTACATGTATGCGTGTAAAAGTTCCTATTCAATTAATGATAAAAGGAGACGTATGCTGCTATTAGGCTGGAGCTTCACAAAATTACAACTTTGACATGTGTTTATTTTATATTTAAATCAAGATATAATCATAAAAAGTACTGTTAGACCTAATTTTATTACATAAGTATAAGATATATTATGTCAGATTAGTTACTAAAATTGTTAATGAAATTTCAATTGTTAAGTATCACTCTAAAATTGAAAATTCATACGTTTAAATTATTTAATTTAATTATAAGTTCAAATTAATTGTAACTTAGTGAAAAAAGCTCCCATAAACTACTCTTCCTCCTTACCTACCCACTCGTTCTAATGCTCACTTTCCATTTATTCTATCCATCAAAATTTTTAGTTTCTACAAGTCAATTTTAAAAGGATATTATTGAACAGATATCCTCGTGCAATAGACTACGTCTTCTCTAGCTGTTTATGAAGAACAAGTTTTAAGTTATACTTTCCGGTGCCCCTCAATCATAAATGTCCAATGTTCCTGCCAACTGTGCATTGCTTCGACGAGAAACCAGCTAATTATTGACTTTTGTTCCTGTGGTTTTATGCAATATATAAAGACCAACCAATTAAACACACAGTTATTTCGTTGACAAAACTTAGAAATATCCAAAACTAATCTTAAGAATTAAATACCATTTCTGCACAACGAGGAGGCATCAATGCCGTTGACAATTTAAATTTTGTTAATAAAATCTCAATATTTGCGGTATTTTAGAATGGCTTGGGAATCTTAAACAATTTTTGTCACTTCCAAATTGAACGAAGGAACCTGCTTGACATTAATTGTAGTCTCTGTTCCTCAACATGCTAACTTGTAAGCCAGAGATACGATATTTGTCTATTTGTCCCTATGTTAAGTGATAATTTAAATATAAATATATAAAATTTCTTCACTTCATATACATTAAAGTTTGTTTTTATAAAAAAATTTAAAAATTAGATTGATATATTAAAGTTGAAGAACAACGTTAGGAGAGCATTAGTAATCTCCTTAGTCTCCTACAATAAAAATGACAACAAACTACACAATACAGGCAAACCAATTGGAACAACAGCGTGGCAAGAAGATACGACAACATCGTTGCTTATTCAAGACAAGTTGATTGTAAAAGAGATAAAAGACCCCTTCCATCTACATATCGAAGATGCTATTATTTCCAAATTAGGGCTGTGAGAATAGAAGTAATCTAGAGACTTCTCGGCTTGCTTCCATGATCATATTGACAATATGACAAACCAACTTCCTAAGTAAGGCAGTATATCTTCACCAAGATAGTCCACAAAATTAATCAACTAAAGACACCATTTATATTTCATCTTCATGGAAAGATTGGGTTGAAAGTTGCATGCCAAGATACATTTCCTTGCTTATGAGGGTCGTTTAATCTCTTATTATTGGTATATGGGATTTTTCTTTCTCTTCCTGGGCAATTTCCTTTTTGCAGTTTTTGACTGTACACAAAAATCTCTTGGAATGTTAGGGATTTGGGCTGCACCTGATGGAGAATCACTATCCTCTACTGCCAAATCTAGACTATTTTTCGAGGGGAAACTATTTTCTATTATGCATTCTGAGAGTTGGTATTCCTAGTCCCCTCTGACTTACCACACCGTAATCACTGGAGTTTACCATAGTTGTCTATTCTTCATACTCCAACCTATCCTTATAATTCTCATTTTGCCCAATAGTTGCTAATGGCGTCAACATATTGACCCAATCCATCTGATAATGCTCTAAATATGATGAGGTGAAGTGATGCACTTTATTTTTCAGACCATCGCAATCCACTTCAATAGCTCTGCAGACAACATTCTTCAATCAATTTGCTTAAACTATTGCCTTACTAATAACATAATGAAACATAACTTCACACCTTCCCTACTAATTACATCTTCTATACTACAATAATTTTTAACAGTCTCAATAGAGACTATATCAGGTACTATACCAGCAACATCAGCCATAGAACATTTAACCGCATCAAACCCACTATTAACAACATCCACGTCATCACTAAAAAGAATATCTGCCTTTACTAAGGGTGCTTTTGAGACAACTCCATTGTCTTCAACTACTGCGCCAACCTTATCATCTACTACAACAGAAACCGGTAACTCATCATAACATGCTAAATATCCACAACATAATCAATATCCACATTAACTGTGTTATTCTCCCTCTCAACCTCATTAGAAACGTTGTCAAGCTGCCCATCCAGTTCAGTCACAATAAAATTTTGATTGTTAGCCTGTTGAATATTAACATCAACTATATTCCCATTAACGACATTATACTCCAAAGTCGTGTCCTACAATTCCAATAGCATATCAAGGGATTGCTCCATAGCAGCCAAATTTCCATCCATTAAAGGTATATTGGCTTTCAAAATCTGCTCCTTCATAATTTATTTTTGTTTCAAATTCCTGTCTGCTGACTCCATCTCCTTGCTAATAAAGTTATGATGAAACACTAACGTAGGTGTAACATCTCATTTCCATACTAAGGGTTAAAACCCTAGATTTCTATAATTAAAAAATAGCAATGAGAGATTAAAAAAATGCATTTCATGCTTATGCATATTGTTAGCATACACACATGTAAATTTGATTGTTTTGCACATATTTCGATGATTGTACATGCACTCATTTGACATTTTTTGAGTATAATTGATATTTAACGTGATTATGATGTGAATTGTGGATTATCTGTCTTAAAAATTGAGTTGGTGTGTAAAAGTAGTGATTTAGAATTTTTGAAGAAATTTGAGAATTTTCTAATAATTATGGGTATTTTTAGACTAGAAAAAATGCCAAGTGATAGGACAATTGATAAATGGTAATATAAATAAGAGTCTAATGGTAGTGAAAATTTTTATAGATGACATTGGGATTTAATGACAAGTGTCATAGAAAATCGGGAGACAACTGGATTAGAAATGGGGAAACAAATGGACTAGTAGTTTAAAAGACCAAGTAAAGACCATTTGGTCTTTCATTTTATTTCTTTGGCTAAATGCTCTCTCTTCATTTTCGTTCTTCATCTTATTTATTTGTCTTCATCCCCGATACTCATTTCTCACCCTCTCAACATGAAACTTGTTCTCACCTTTCACTTGCTACTATCATTTTGTTGTCTTCTTCAATTGCTACAAGAAGACCCAACCCTACCACCTTAACTGTTGACAATCGTGTATCATGGAAATCTATCACGTGATTTTGAAGAGCTTGGAGTTTTAAACAAGTAAGTATCGTATGGTTATTCATGATTTGTAGAATGAAACATGCATAATGATAGTTAGCTAAATGTTTATAAAATGAGGTTGTTTATTTGTTGAAACGTGAATGAGAGACTTAGGTGTGTCTATGTCTTGCTTTTGCATATTCTATGAGCAATATTTCATATGATGTTGTTGAGATGATTTTTTTAGATAGAGAGATCATTATTGATGATGTAAAAAGAGTGCAGAAAAAATTGATAGGTAATTGGGTGTTTCATGCTCTGTTTTCATTGTTGATATACGTGGATCTCTTTGGGTGTTGCAAAGATGGATTAAAATAGTGTAACGTGATGTCTTGAAATGGGAAGGATTAAGGTGATAGTTAGAGATGAAATGAAGGTGTTAAAGAAGATGAAGAAGTGCAGAAAATATGATGAATATGCGTATATGATATGTTCTATTTTTTATGTTTATGATCAATTATAGATTTTGATTTTTGTGTGAATGATTTGAGCTAAAATGGAAGTAGGAATGAAGAAGAAATAATGAAGACATAAGTTACAAATGATAGACTAAGAAAAAGAGAAGAGCCAGTGATGAAATATGATGTTTTGTAAAAATCTGGGTAAGTTTCATTTGTCACGAGGAAACATGAGGCAGTGCACGATCGTGCACAAGCAAGATTGTGACAATGAGGAAGCCTCAGGGGAGTTGCACGATTGTGCACAAGCATAATCGTAATAGAAAGGAAACTTCAGGTAGTGCACAATCATGTTTGACAGAGAGGAGAAATCAGGTAGTGCACGATCGTGACAATGAGGAATCATCAGGACATGCATGATCGTGCCAATGAAGGTGTAATGCTTTTTGACAGTTTTAAACACCCTTTACTCTTTTTACCATAACTTCTTCTTCGGACCTCCGATTAACTTGGAATTTAGACCACAAACTCCTCATACATTGTCTTTTCTCTCCAACAAATTTTATGGTCATATGAATTCATTATGAAAGGATTGATAATGATTGATTGATGAGTTTAGGATGAAAATGATGAAGTGTGCTGGAATTTGTTAATTGGAGTGTTTTCACTGAATAAGCATCTGTATTTTGGCCATATATTGATCCATAAATATCCAAATGGAATGATTTTAATTTTAAATTAAACCAGATACATATGGATATAAATTTCATGAAGGAATAGAATTTTAATTTTGTCTCTAAGAGTTTCAAATTTTGGACTGAAGTTGAGTACTGAGTGTTATTGTAGTTTGAGTACAGTCTAAAGTATTCTATGTATAACTTGCAAAATACTGAACCAAATTGTATGAAATTTAGTTCATTAGACACTTAAGACATAGAGGAATATTTTTTTAGAAGAAGGTGTTGCCTAGATACCTCATTTTCCTTATCAAAATGGCCATGCAATATTGACCAGAAAATCTATTTTTGAGAAAAGCTGGATTGATGCTTGGATAAAGTGACTAAATGTGTAATATGTATGAGGTGATAATTGAGGTTATATCTTAGTGAATGAATTATTGATATCAAAGTACCAAAGTTATGTGTATAATGGGAATGAAGATGTTTATATGATAGTAGTTGTAATTCAAAGGAGCATATTGTGAGTCGACCTAGATGGTCTTACTTTAAATGATTGTTTTATTAATTGAATTATTACGTGAATTTGATTGTGTTGATTGTAGACATTGAATGTCTGATCGCGGCTCTGTCGTTTCGATCTAAAGATCGATCCCTTGGAAGCCTAATAAAAAATAATTTAATTCCAAGGATTGCTATATAGGATGCAACCTCGGGTCGTCTCACTTAATTAGAACCTAATGAAATGGACCTAAGCTAGCCTATATGTCATAAAATGCAAGCGAAATTAGTAAGAAGGGGGTTTTGATC
>JANZLX010000212.1:6090304-6100942 GCA_025531955.1 Erythroxylum orinocense
GCTTTTAAAAAAAGCTCTTCTCAGAAAAGCTCTACTGACAAAAGCTCTACTGATAAAAGCTCAACCAAACGGGCTCTTAGTATACTATAATCCCTTAATCAAGATTACATGTTACAATAGCTTTAAACATTTCCTAGTAACTTGCTTGACAATGTGATTAGCCTCGAACATTGGACCATTGAATTATGTTTTTGTTGTTATAAAAATAATAATATAAAATATTATGTTAAAGATAAAGTAAAATATAAATTAAATATAAATAATCAAATAACCACTTATTGTTACTTTATAAGTTTCACTTTAAATAATCAAGATCAATTACGATGATTATTGTTACATTATTTAAAAATTGACGATTTAATTGATCATTCAAGGAAGAAAAAGAATTTATTCACATATATCTGAAAAAGTTGAAAATATTTAAATTCGAGTAAAATTTTCATTTTAAAAAATTGACAAATTCGATGCATGTATAATATACATTCTTTAAATGAAAAAAATAATATATCTTGTGGCATATTTGAGTTTCGCTGCACAAGTTAATTAATGAGATCAGAGGCTGCGTATATTTTAAGAGTGTATAATTAAAAATAATAAACGACAGCAAAATTTCTCAAATAACTATGTACGAATTTGAATAGTCATATTTAATTAATTCACTTTATCTTACCGCCATAAATCTAATTAAAACTTAATATGCTAGAAATGTTTATAAATAAATAGATTTTACATTTAAATTTCCTAAAATTTCAATTATATTGTCATTTGGGATAAACCTTTCCTAACTTTGCATTTAATTAAATACTCACAGACTAATAAATCTGAAATAAAATTATCTATGTGTAAAGTTTATTCCACCTCTTATATGCTTCACTTCGAGAGTTTTGAAATTTTATAAAGAAAAAAAAACACTATTAAACGATGAAATAACTAATTTAGTTTTGTAATTGTGTTTGGTGCAAATTCTTTAAAAAAAAAAAGAACAAAAACACATTTAATGAAATCTATAGTACAATGATATGAAAACGATATGTATAATGTGCAACAAGAATTTAATAATATGAAAGAAACAAATAAGACAATTAGAATATTTTTATCGAAATTCGATAAATTGGGTGTATCTAGATTCTTGAGATTTAAGAGTGACTTATTTCACTATATTGATTAATCTCTCACTTAATGAAGGTTACACATTTCTTATGTATAGATTAGGTTTTCTCAAGTATATTTACTTATAAATATTAATTATTCTAGTTTAATACAACTTGTTGCTTTACCAAATTCAACTTAAACATAACTTTAATAAGACCTTAAATCCTTCTAAAGTTTGAAACCACCAACCGTATTCTTTCAAAATGTTCTAACATTGTACATCCTTATACAGGTTGAGTTATAACTATGTCTAACATTTTGAGATATTAATCAGATTCAAGCAATGCTTGAACTTCTTTATGATAATCAGTTTTGTCAATATGTCAATTATATTCTCTAAAATATGAGCCTTTTTAAATAATATTTGACCAAATACAACCAATTCCCTGATATTTTGAAACTCCACATCCTTCATGATCACAACACTCATCTATTTATGTTTATCTTGAATATCTATAATCTCCTGAAATGCAATTGGAATCACATCATTGATGGTATAATTATACCAGACCGTGTCTTCTCAGTCAAATCTACTTTACGACCTCATGATATGTCTGACTCTATCTGTGGTTATATCGTGTTGATGCTCTTCTCTTAACATTGTTTGATCTCTTGAAACAAAATTTTTAGCCTTTTAACATCTACTACTAACTTTTCTAGTTTTACTTATACTAACATTAAACTAGTATTACTCTACGTGACACATCATTTTTATATGTTTTTCTTAACATATGCTTATCCTTGGACACCGTAACCTTAAAGATTATACTAGACTTTTCACCAGGCATAAGAAACTTGCAATATTCTACCTTATAGCGTTTTACACCTTTTAATAAAACACTCTTATGAAGTTTCATCATCCCTCGCACATTGAGTATGCAATCCCATTATCTAACTTTGACTTTACTATTGCAATTTTTCCGTCTAAAATTGTGCTTCCTATCAATATGTAGATGTTTCTCACTAGTATTGACCTTTTCATCATAGGCTTCTTACTATTTATCACCTTAATGTTGTCTCTGCCAATTTTATATCTAAAATTATTTGTATGTAAGGTGTTTAAAGAGATTATATTCTTCCTCAAATATGACACATGTTAAACATCACAAAGAGTCCTAATAAAACCATCAAATATTAAAATCTTAATATGTCATGTTCTGAAAATTTTATATGTTTTATCATCCCGCAACTAAAAACAAAAGCAAAGTTGCTTGACATGTATAACACAAACCAATCCTTATTTTGGGTCATATGATATGAGCATCATATATTAGAATCCATAAGTCTATAATTGAACAAAATCAAAATTTGAGCATGTCTCCTTCGCTAAAATTTGAGTTTTTTGTTTGCATTAATCTATTATGGATGTTACTGTGGGAAAGGCTATGCTAGGGCATGTGGTTGAAGCGTTAGGAGTACCTATTGATGGAAGAGGGGCTCTAAGCTATCACGAGCAAAGACGTGTCAAAATGAAAGCTAGTAAGTGGTCCCACAGAGCTTTTGGAGAAGGATAGCCTAGTGTGTAAGCACAACAATGAACCACAACAAACCCTTAGATGACTTATCTAAGATTAAGGGGGATCCTTAGTACCAGTGACTCTTTCACTTTTCTATGGGCCGAAACATGTACCAAATGTTGATACGAAAAAGTTGACTTGTGGTCCTATAAAACCAAATATTGTCTAAGTAGACCTTAATAAATCATTAATTTTCTTTTCATGCCTCTAATCCTTATTGTTTGGATAGTCTCTTTTGATATGCTTAATTTGCTCTTACTTTCATGTCAGATTGATATTTTACACTTTAGTTTATATCTTTATTTAGACGAGTCACCTTTACTTTACTTCCTCCCATGATCATATTTCTCCTTATTTAGGGTTATACAACTTGAGAGCTTTTACTAGTGTTAAGTCTTTATTAGTTGTGAGCCAATAATGTGAAAGTGATGTTTTTCTTATATCAACTATCTCTTTACTCGGTGTGAGTGTTGGTCACTATATGTTCATAAGGAAGAGGTAAAGAACGAAGTAAAAACATTGCTTTATTCTCATATGTAATAATCACGTTGAACCTTAGCAAATCATTGACTATTTAATTAAATGTTTTGATATTATATTTCAGATCTATTCCCTACAACATTGCCATCTTTTATAGTTTCTATTATAGATACAACTTATTTAGGAGAGAATTTGACGTATGTTGACTCTTTAACTTATCCTTTATCTCCATAAGGGATGCAATCTCTATGAAGTGATACACGATCTCATCTACTAGATATAGCTAAATGGTTCCAAATGCTAGCACCTGTAACTCTTCCCAAGTAAACTTATCCATGTCTTCCAAATTATTCTCTCACAATCTCTTTAACATGCTTATTACACCAACAAAGTCTTCGATCCTTGTTGTCACTTGACAAAGTTTCTAGTTTCATAGAACTTCTGTACTTCAAATCTTGTAACTAAAGTGTCACTGTTGCTTCAACTATGTTCTAATATCACTCAGTAAAAAATAATATGCAACAAAAGTATAGTAATATAAAAAAATAACAAGAAAGTTTTTAACAAGATTCGACTAATTGGGTGTGCCTATATCTTCATGATCCAAGAGCAACTGATCTTACTACATTATCCCATCTCTCACTTGCTGAGGTTACATATTTTTATATATATACTAAGTTTACATTAGCATAGTTAACTAAATTCCTTCTGGAACAATCTCATACAATTTATCTTTTTACCAAACTCATTCTAATTTAAATATAATTCTAATAAATTTTAGAATTCATTCAAAATTTGAAATCACTAATTGTATCCCTTCAAAATATTCCACACTTTGTGAGTATGAACTATAAGCAGCACTAACATCAATGAAATGTTGTTAATAGAGTGATAACATGTTTCACTCTAGAGTATCTTTAAGTAGAATCTCGATTTTATAATCTTCCTAAAAGTTCAATTATATAGCTATTACTATAAAATCCATCATTTTTTTGCGTTGCACTATTCTCTTTCACAGTAAAAACTAATAAAGAATTTGTTAATCTTGTAGGAAAAATAAAGATTGCAGGAAAGTAAGAACACTGATTTTACTTGGTCCGATAGCTTACAATGCTATTCACATCTAAGGATCCCACAATTGTGGTTTAAACTAATATCAAGAATAGAGTAAGGTTACAAAAGTATGAGTGTTTTCTAAAACACTTGCAAAAGAGCCTATGAACTTTACAGTACCCTCAGATATGTACTCTAGCAGCTCTTTAACTTTCTCTCTATTTCTTTTACTCTCAGATTTTTTATTACAGTGTATTTAGAATAATGACTTATATGTGTATATTTTCTGATGCTTGTGTCTCTTTATATAGGAGTCTGAAGTAGCTGCATTCAGTGAAGGCTTTTAATATCAGGTATGCTTCATGTGTCCCTCACGTGATCAACTAATGAGCCATACTCTGCGTTTTGATTAAATGTGTTGAAAACGATAGTTTTTTAGATTAGCTTCTTACGTGAATGCCATATGTCTTTACTCAGACATAATTTCACTCTTCTTTTCCTAAATTCGACACTTGCTTTCTCCTCTTTCTCTTCGATGTTTAGACACTTTCATTACACGCACCACCTTGAGTCTTCATATTTTTCTTTGTTGTGTCTTCATTGAAGATTGATGGAGAATCTGGTGAATATCACCACATTTATTCCCTCCTTCTCCTTTGATCTTTGCGAAGATTATCTATCTACAAGTGTATCAGAAACCACAAAACCCTAATTTTCACCAAAATTGTGATATTGAGAGAAATTGACTTCAATTGTTGTCGATTTCAGGGGGCTTCACTTATCTGTAGGTAATCCCTATAGAAAGTGAAGTTCTTTATAGTCACAACCTTTGTTCCGAAGTCAAATGCGCTTTGATCCCCTGCGATTTTCTTCAGCTTGAAGCAGTCTCCTGCGATTCTGTCTATGACAAAATGGAGTCCTACATCATTATGCTTGGATCTCTCATGCAAGACAGGGTCTTTGCTGAGGCATAGGGCACTCTGACTGTCTGTATAAATTGTTGAGGTAGCTAGGTCAGCTGGTATTTCCTTTAAGATTCCTAAGAACCATGATAACTCTTTTGCCCCTTCTGTGATTGCATAAAACTCTGCTTCTGTATTTGATAATGATACTATTGATTGTTGTTGTGACTTCTAACTTATTGTGTTTCCTGCTAATGTGAAAAAATATGTTGAAACTGATTTTTTGTGCCTTTGTCTGCTGTATAATCTGCATCTACAAAGCCATGTATGCATAAATTGTTACATTTAGCTAGCTTAGCTTTAAAGAAACATAATCCATATCCTAGAGTTCCTGCAAGCTATATAAAGACACTCTTTAGTGCTTACTAGTGCTCATATCCAGGGTTACCTATGAACTTGCTTAGAATGCTAATTGCATAAACAAGATCAAGTCTAGTACAATTCATTATGTACATAATACTACCAACTCCAACATCATAGAGGTAGTTTACCATAGCTTTATTCTTTTCTTCAATTTGAGGGCTCTTACTTGCAACCATCTGAAGATGTGAGCTTATAAGAATAGAATTAGGCTTTACTTGTTCCATGTTGAACTGAGCAAGCACCTTTCGGATGTAATTTTACTAATTCAACCATAGTTTTCCTTCTCTCTTATTCATTATAATTTGCATCCATGGGAACTTCTGTGCTTCTCCTATGTTCTTCATAGAAAAGTATTTGCACAAAGCATTTTTCACTTCAACTATTCTACCTAGCTCCTTTCCAGTGATAACTAGATCATCTATATAGACTAACATGTAGATAGCCTCTGTCTCTCCTAAATCCTTGTAGTATAGACAGTAGTCATAAGCACTTCTAATAAATTTCATCTCACTAGCTACCTCATGGAACTTCTTATTCCACTGTCTAGGTGCTTGTTTCAACCCATATAGTGACTTCTGAAACAAGCAGACATAGTCAAACTTGTCTTTATGTACAAATCCAGCTAATTGTTTCGTGTAAATAGTTTCCTCTAGCTTTTCATATAGGAAGGCTATCTTGACATCCATTTGATGGATTTCCTGGTCATAGACAGTAACTAGCACTAGAATGAGTCTAATGGTTTTAAACTTCACTACTAGTGAGAATATTTACTTGTAGTCAACTCCTTCTTTCTGCCTATATCCCTTAGTTACAAGTTTTGCCTTGTACATTTTGGGTTCAGTTTCTGTTATTCCCTCTTTCATCTTGAACAGCCATCTATTCTCTATTAGTTTGGCTCTAGGAGGTCTAGGCCCTAAAGTCTAGGTCAAATTCTTCATTAGTGAAGAATACTCCTTCTTACAAGCCATCTTCCATTGATCAGCATCTTTTCTGTTTATGGCTTCTTCAAAGGTTTCAGATGCCCTATATTCTATAGATTCAGCCATAAGGCATGCAAACTCAACTAAGTTTGAGCCAGTATATCTCCTATTAGGAATTCTCTATCTCGGTTGCCTATCTTTAGTGAGTTGATAGTCTTGTATGTTTCCTTGAAGGTCATTTGTAGCTGTGTGGGACTCTCTCCTGACTCTTTACTTCAGTTTCTTTTGTCCCTCATTCATGATATATAGGGCCTTGCACAGGTTCTACATCATGAGATTGAGTACTTCCTCCTACTTTAGTTTCTGGTAGCACATAAAAGGAAACTGAGTTGCTTGGTGATCCAAGTTGCTCCTAAACTTCCTTTTTGAGGTCTGATTTTGAGGAATTCCTATTAAGTAGAGGAAACTCATTTTCCTTGAAGATTACATCTCTACTAACAATGGTTTTAAAGCCTCCCTTTTGAAGTAGTAAGATCTTGTAACCTTTGACTCCCTCTAGATAACCTAGGAATACTCCCTTCACTGCTCTGGGTTTCAGCTTTCCTTCCTTCTGATGTGCATAATCAGCACATCCGAAAGTCCTTTGGTGGGTCTGGTTGGGTTTCTTTCCATTCCACACTTCTTGTGGAGTTTTATATTCATTGGACGAGGGGGGGAGCATATTAACTAGATAAACTGCATTCTTAATAGCCTCTCCCTATAGTGTTTGTGAGCAACCCGAGGATAATAACATACACCTAGTCTTTTCTAGGAATGTCCTGTTGAGTCTCTCAGCTACACCATTCTATTGAGGTGTAACTCTCATTGTTTTATGCCTTAGAATACATTTCTTACTGCGGTAGTCTTTAAACTCCTTGTTGCAGTATTCGAGTCCATTGTCTGTCCTTAGACATCTCAGCTTCTTTCCCGTCTGATTTTTCATAAGTGTATGCCACATTATGAATGTTTCTAATGCCTCATCTTTCCTCTTCATTAGATATATCTAACATTTCCTAGATTTGTCATCTATGATAGACATAAAATATAGGTTCCCTCCTGCAGTGGACACTTGAGCTGGCCCTAGCCCCCAGAGATCACTGTGAGCATATTCCATTATCTCTTTTGGCTATTTGTGCTCCCTTTTGAAAATTGGATATGTGACGCTTTCTTAACATACACGATTCACAAAACTCCAACTTCTTTAAATCTTGTTCTAGAATTAGTCCTTGTTTTGAGAGATGGAACAAGCTTTTGTTCCCTGCATAGCCCAACCTTGAGTGCTATTGTTTAGTTGAGTTAGGATTTCCATTCTCAATAACTTTGTTTACTTCGGTAGTACCTATTACATAGTACAACCCACCTCTTTCAACTCCTCTTATGATGACTTTTCCATCCTTTAGGATTTCTCTAAGTCCATCTTTAGATCTAATTAGAAATCCTTGTTTTTCAAACATGCTTTCAGAAATCAAATTCCTCCTTACTTCAGGCACAAATCTAACATTAGTTAGGGTTCTCTTCTTCTTATCAAACATGTTGATGAAGACATTCTCAATCCCTTAAATCCTTTTCTGGTCAGAATCTACCATCTTTACTTTGGTAATGACTAGTTCAAATGTTGTGAACCAGTCTATATGAGGAATCACATATATAGTGCATCCAGAGTCGAAGATCCATTCTCTACTGAGATCTTCACTCTCTTCAGTGACTGCCAAAATCTCATAACCACTAGAGTTTTATGGTTTCTCCACATTCCCTGCATCTCCACATTGTGTAGCTTTATCCTTTTATTCTTTCTATAATTCCTTGCAAAATGTCCCTCCTTATCACAGTAGAAACACCTCTTACCTTTTCCCTTTTTCTTCTTTTCCTCACCTTCTTTGGTGTGCTTATCCTTTCCTCTTCCCTTTTTTCAATTCCCTTTCTTGATATTCCTTTTTTGTGACTTCTTATCATGATTGATTTCTACGAACATCACTTTTGCTTCCTTTTTGAATGAATTAATATCCACTATATCTTGCATTAATGAGTCCAATACCTTCTTAACAGTGAGGAATTCTCCACTAGCATGCTTGATCACCTTCTTAAAAGCATTGAATTCAAAAGGTAGAGCTTTTAGAATCACTACAACTTGATGCTCTTTAGAAATCTTTTCATCTGTAGCTTTTTAGTCTTACACTGACTTAAAGAAATAGTCCAGATTATCATCAAGAGAGATAGATGTGTTCATCTTATAGTTAGCAAGATTATGCAGAAGAGTCATCTTATTAGGAAGTCATATTTTTGCATATATTTCATCAAGTTTTAGCTACAACTTTTGTGAAATGTTACAATTTTATACTTCTCTTATCACAACCGGTGATAAGTGAAGCATTAACTTGCAGTGTGCAAGTCTTTGCATCTTGAGTCTTTTTATCAGATTAGTTTCTACATCATACTGATCTTCAATAGCTCCATAACAATCATAAGACTCAAGTAAGGCTTGCATCTGAAGTTTCCAGATGGTGAGGTCTTCCTTACCAATGAAGATATCCATTTCTTTTCCTACCATTTTGAATGTAGTTTAAAGAAACAAAAGATGATGTTTACTTACAGAAATTCTTGATGATCCTTGATGGTTTGAGTAGCCAAAAAGTGCCCAGGAAGTTTCAGATTAGTTCTGATAGCACTCATGTTAGGTTTTTTATTTTGCATTATTGTCTTTCACAATAAAGACTGATAAAGAATTTGTCAATCTTGCAGGAAAAATAAAGATTGCAGGAAAGCAAGAACACTGATTTTACTTGGTTCGATAGCATAAAATGTTATCTATATCCAAGGATCCCACACTTGTAGTTTAAACTAGTATCAAGAATAGAGTAAGGTTACAAGAGTGTGAGTGCTTTCTAAAAAACTTGCAAAAGAGCCTATGAACTCTACAGTACCCTCAGATTTGTACTCTAGCAACTCTCTAACTTTCTCTCTATTTCTTTTACTCTCAAATTTTTGATTACAATGTATTGCTAATAATGACTTACATATGTATATTGTTTAATGCTTGTGTCGCTTTATATAAGAGTATGAAGCAGCTACATTCGGTGAAGGCTTCTAATATCAAGTATGTTTCATGTGTCCCTCATGTGATCAACTAATGAACCATGCTTTGTGTTTTGATTGAAGGTGTTGAATACGACTGTGTTTTGGATTAGCTTCTCACATGAATGTCATGTCTTTACTCAGACATAATTTCACTCTTCTGTTCCTAAATCTGACACTTGCTTTCTCCTCTTTCTCTTTGATGTTCAGACACTTTCATGACACACACCACCTTGAGTCTTCATCTTTTTCTTTGTTGTGTCTTCGTTGAAGATTGATGGAGAATCTGGTGAATATCACCACATGAGCTTATCTATGTCTTCCAATTTATTCTCTCACAATCTCTTCAACATGCTTATTACACCAACAAATTCTTCAATCTTTGTTGTCACATGACAAAGTTTCTAGTTTCATAAAACTTCTGTACTTCAAATCTTGTAACTAAAGTCACTGTTGCTTCAACTATGTTCTAATATCACTTGGTAAAAAATAATATGCAACAAAAGTATAGTAATATAAAAAAAGCAAAATAACAAGAAAGTTTTTAACAAGATTTGGCTAATTAGGTGTGCCTATATTTTCGTGATCCAAGAGCAACTAATTTTACTACATTAGCCAGTCTCTCGCTTGTTGAGATTACATATTTTTATATATAAACTAAGTTTACATTAGTATAGTTAACTAAATTCCTTATGGAACAATCTCATACAATTTATCGTTTTACCAAACTCATCCTAATTTAAATATAATTCTAATAAATTGTAGAATTCATCCAAAATTTGAAATCACTAATTGTATCCCTTCAAAAAATTCCACACTTTGTGAATATGAACTATAAACAACACTAACATCAACAAAACGCTGTTAATAGAGTGATAACATGTTTCACTCTAGAGTATCTTTAAGTAGAATCTTGATTTTATAATCTTCCTAAAAGTTCAATTATATAGCTATTGCTAGAAAAGCCATCATTTCAGTTTGTAGAAGGCTTTGTGGTCAGGTTGGCTGTGCTAGGCCCAGGCCCAACTCTACACGTCCGCGGCCCATCAGGAGTTAGTCTCCCATGCAAACACAATGATC
>JANZLX010000212.1:6118598-6133464 GCA_025531955.1 Erythroxylum orinocense
TTGCAAATCTAGGGTTAATGATTTGTGTTGATTAATTATACAATTAATCTGAAACTTTCGTGTTTAATTTTCTTTCAAATTCGAGTGCAAGAACTATTTTTGTTTTTTGTTTTTTTGGTTTTACAGTGGGAAAGGAAAGAATAACTAGAGTACACAAGTGTAAATATAATGGTCGGAATCACCTTGATGTCAGGTTTCCTACAAATTGCAAGCAATAAAACAAAATCTATCTCAAGAGTTTTATCGCATAATGATCTTTCAGTATCTTTTTGTTCGAGTGGATCTTTACTCCAAATTTAGTAATAATAGTCATTTACTCATGCCCGATTTGTTGACGAAATATGCAGATGTTTGGTTATCATTGTCATAGCCAATAATCGACTTAGATGCATTTAGTAATTTTTGTTATGATTTTTCCAAAAAAAAATTTAAGGTAAAATTCGTAGTAGTTACATTTTGACAACTAAAGATTGAAGATGACATATCATTAAGAGGAGTAGATTTCTTTTGCATGCCCTGCAAATTGAAGAATATAGTTGGTTTTATTGAAGCATAAAACAGATGAATGAAGGTTACTGTCATTTTTGTCATGCATCAGGTTACTGCTATTTACTTAAGAATCGAGAGAGAAATGTGAGATATGAAAAGTAAAGTAAGAAAGATAAAGTTGCAGAGAGAAAATATTCTTCGTTAGTTAATAATACAGTATACAAGAAGTCTTTATATATATAATCAGTAAAGAAATTAACTACCTAACTCTAATATAGTTACATAATAACACAATAACACAAAGCAGTCTTCACATGCCCCTCTCAATTTGGGAACATAGTGAGACCAAACTTGGAAGATAACATCATGTGGGAATCGTGACCAAGAGGCTTGGTCATGAGGTCTGCCAATTGCAGACTTGCAGTTTGGAAGGAATATATGCAGTTTGAGGAAAGCCATCTTGTATCTTCTCTTGAGTGAAGTGACAATCAATGTCCAAACGTTTTGTTCTCTCATGAAAACAAGAATTAGCTGCAATTTGTTGAGCAGCCTTATTATCACAAAATAAAGTAATTGGAACCTAAACTGGAATGGATAAATCGTTAATCAAATAGGACAACCAAATCAACTCACTGGTTGTAGCAACCATACTTGGATATTCGGCTTCAACAGATGACATAGAAACAGTAGATTGCTTCTTTGTCTTCCAAGAAACTAGAGCATGCCTTAAGAGGATATAGTAACCAGTAAGCAATCAACTAGACATCAAGCAATAAGCCCAATATGCATTTGAAAATGCAGTTAACTTAAGCTGTGACTGTACAGGATAAAACAGCCTTGCAGAAACGGAACCTTTCAAATACTTGAGCATATAAGTAACAGTCTGCATATGAAGAAGCTTAGGAGCAGATAAGAATTGACTCAAATGCTGCACTGCATAAGAAATATCCAACCCAATCATTGTCAAATATAACAACCTACCAACAACTTTCCTATAATCTTTTGGATGTTATAGAGGTTCTCCCTTTATAAGTGGCAGCTTGGTATATTGAGGAAGAGGAGTAAAGCAAGACTTAGCTCTAGTCAGACCAGCTTTAGTTAAGATATCCATAATAAATTTCCTCTGATGCAAATATATTCCCTGCTCATTCCTATGCAACTCAATACCTAAGAAATACCGTGCAGGTCCCAAGTCCTTAATGGTGAACTTAGTATGCAAAGCTATCTTCAAACTAGCAATGTCAAAATCATCATTACCAATAATCAAAATATCATCAACATATATGAGTACAACTGTAAACTTATATCCTACCCTCTTAACAAATAAGGAGTAATCATTAGTCGACTGAACATAACCTAAGTGAGTAAGAAACTTAGTAACTTTCTTATTCCATTGTCTTAAGGCCTGTTTAAGGCTATACAAAGATTTCTTTAATCGACAAACCTGACCAGGTTTTGTAGCATGATACTCATCAGGAGGGATCATATATATATGCTCATCAATATGATCATACAAGAAAGCATTATTAATGTCAACTTGATGTAAAGGCTAATTGCGAGCAGTGGCTAATGCAATTACAACTCTAATAATAGCAAGTTTGGCCACAAGAGAAAAAGTATGTTTATAATCCTTACCCTCCTTCTGATTGAAACCCTTGTTGACTAGCCTGGCCTTGTACCTCTCGACGATTCTATCTAGATTGTATTTGATCTTAAAAACCCATTTGGAAGAAATAGCTTTATGTCCTGCAGGTAAAGTGGTTAGTTACCAAGTATTATTCCTCTCTAAAGCATTAAGCTCCGATTCCATGGCCTCCACCCATAGCTTATCTTGACTAGCAGCAAGAAAGTTAGTAGGTTCATGAGTTGTAAACACATTAACCAATGAGACCATATAATCGTTAGGTAGGTGTTGAAAATCTGTAGAAGAAAAGAGAGGATGATAAGTAGAAAAAGCATCTGAAGTTGAGGAAGAAGTCACACTGTTGGCATGGGCATATAGAACAAAATCTTGTAACCAACGTGGTTGTTTTTTGTGTCTTTGAGATTTGCATAGAATTGGTAAAGGAGCACGGAAATAATCAGCTGTGGGAGTTAAAGAAGTAGAATGTATAGGAGCAAGAGGAGGAGAATGAATAGGAGAATTAGAGACATTCACAGGTAGAATATTATTGATAGAAACAGTGGGAGAACCAATTAAAGAAGGAGATATGGTATGGATAGGTGACGAGATATTAACTGAAGGACTCTTAGAACAAGACAGATTAGGAAAAGATGAAGAAGGTTTGAAAGGAAACACATTGTCACAGAAAGTAACATCTCTGATTAATAAAACACATTGTCTCTCAAGATCAAAGAGATTATAACCCTTTTGAGTAGGATGATATCTAATGACACACACTTAGGAGCTCTAGGTTCAAATTTGTCACCCTTTGGACCCACCTTAGCAGCATAACAAAGGCAACCTATAGTTCTCAAATGAGTATAATCAGGTTTGGAGTAAAATAATATTTCATGAGGACTCTTCCAGCTCAGAATGGGTGTCAACGTTTTGTTAATGAGATTTTGGGGCCCCCCCCCCCCCCCCCAAAAAAAATGGTTAGGTAAATTGGCATGGATTTTGAGAGATCTAGTTATATCAAGCACGTGTCTATGCTTTCTCTCAACTATGCCATTTTGTTATGGGGTATAGGTCATTGATTTCTAATGAATAATTCCTGTATCTCTCATAAACTAGCCACATTGTGAGTCATAAAACTCAGAGCCATTGTTAGTCCTCACATACTTGGGTGTTTTGGAAAAATGGTTTTGTATATATTTCACAAAAGAAACAAAGGTACTGGTAACTTGCTGTTTACTTTACAAAAGATAGGTTTAAGTAGCTCGAGAAAAATCATCCACTATAGTAAGGAAATATCTTAAACCATCAAGATTACAAGTTCTATACAATCCCCAAAGATCCATATGAATAAGCTAAAAAATAATGGAAGAAGAATGTGTGCTCCTTTGAAAGGGAATTCGGTGAGATTTAGCCATTTTGCAAGTATCACAAAAGAATTTATTGATATCAAATTGTTTACAATCAGCTACATTGAAAAGTTTAGAAGCTAAAGAATGCCCCAATCTAGCATGAAAGGTATGCAAGTCTACATTATTTTGAGTGACAGGACATGAATCCTAACATCATCTAAAGAATTCTCCATATCAGATGAATTCTATAAAAATTTGACAGAACGTTAATATTTACATCAGATGCTTCTTGTGGGACAGTAACCTTTCCTTTAAGTATTTTCATCATTTCCTAATATATTTGAGTAATCATCTGCTGATTCACTTGATTCCCATTGTCACTATTCAAATCCAGTGGATTATCTTGTTCATTCTCACTACCAGGACCAACAATGCTGACTTGAGCAGCCATCCGACCAAGTTTCTTTCCTTTTTTCCCTTTGTACCAATCTAGATATCCTATCCTTTCAAAGTAGCTTTCGGATAAATGTCCTTCCTACTTACAATGAGTACAAAATCTTCTACCATTCTTCTTATATCCTTTTGAAATTACACCAGAACCTTTAGTACCTTCATTACTGGCTGAAAATGCAACAGGATCTACAACCTGACTGGTAACTTCCTTTTGTTTTTCAATTTGATATGTCAAATAATAAGCCCGGTTAACTGAAGGTAATAAATCCATCAATAACACCTGATTCCTTACTCCTTCATACTCGTCATTGAGCTTCAGTAAAAATTGCATAAGCTTGGACCTACTGGCCATTTCAACAAACTTTTGAGTAACTCCACAACTACAACCACATTTACACATAGGAACACCAATCAAACTATTTAACTCATCCCATCATCTCTTGAGTTTACTAAAATAAGTAACCACAGACATGCGTCCTTGAGTTATTTGGCTCAATGTACGTTTAGGTTGATATCAAATGACCATTTCTTTGACCATACCTTTCATTAATTTCTTTCCACAATTGCTCAGCAGATTGAGCATATAGAAATGAATCTGAAAGTTCTGGAATCATCGAGTTCAAATAAATTTGAATTTAAAATGTAACTGAATATTATTGATTGTTATCATAAAAATCATTAATTTAGAAGCCTTGAGCTAACACTAACAAGTTTAAGAAGAAGAAAATAACCATAAATGTTACACAAGCAAATAAAAAGGTATAAAGGATAGATAAATGTAAGTTATGTAAGAAAGTTGGATACTGGCAGAAAGATTACTCAAAACATAAGGCTTAGTTTGAAAAGAAAGGTAAACATTATGTTTTTGTATTTTTTAAACCAAACATATGTGAAGTTCCTTTTAATTCTTGGTGGCTTGATATTAGTGTTACGCCTTATGTTTCTAATATGATTTATGAATTCCTTGCGATCCAAACTATAAGCTCAAACAAAAGTTTTCTCTTTATAAAAAATTGTATGAAGGCTCTAATTAAAGACAAAAGGACTTATCGTTTAATCATAACTTTTGGGCATTATGTAAATCTTTTGAAAATTTTTTATATACCTTTAATTTTTAGAAACCTATTTTATGTTTCAAAACTTGATGTTTATTAGGTTTAAAGAAGAATTCGGACATGGTTTCAATTTACTTAAGAAAAATTAGACAAACATATGAAAGTTGTAAGATTTAAATAGAAAGGGTAAAAATATTGGAATATGATGAATCAAGAAAATATTCAGGTCCCATTTATAAAAGTCCTTGAAATATTTGACATATATGCATAAAACAATGTGTTAGAAACATTTCAATAAAACGGCATAGTAGAGAGGTGTAATAGGATATTAATGAACATAGTTAGGCATGTGATGAGTAACTCCGTATTATCTAAATCTTTATCGATTTATGATTTGCCATGTATTTATTAAACAAGGTCCATAGTAAAGCAGTTCCAAAAAGTCTTTTTGAACTATAAATTGGAAGGAGACCTAGTTGAAGAAACTTACATGTTTAGGAATGCCTAACAAAGGCAAGGATTTATAATTCGCATGAAAGGAATTTGGATTTTTAAATGTTTAGTGGTTACTTTATAAGTTACCTAGAGAAATAAAAAGGATTTAGGTTTTATTTTCTAAATCATATTCATAGAACTAAAGAAACTGAAAATGCTAGATTTATTAAGAATGGTTAGTTAGTGGGAGTAATAATTGATAAAATATAGATATTAAGGATGTAAGGGTAAATGCTCTTATCTTTGTAAAAGCTCCTTCAACCATAGTTGTTTCAAATGTTATTTTAGTAATTAACAAAATTTAGATAATAGTGAAAAATATTTAAATTAAAGAGCACAAATATAAGAAACTAACTCACCTATTGTACATAAACCAAAAGAATAATGCCTTGAAAAGATCTTTAAAAGAAAGAAAGTCAATTATTTCTAATTACTATATGGTTTATATATAAGATTTAAATGTTGATGTTAGGAACAATAAAGATCCAATTTTGTTTACACATGCCATAAAATGTGCAAAGTTTGAAAAATGGATTGATGCAATGAAAGATGAATTAAAATCTATTAAAGGCACAAAGTTTGGGATCTTGTTAAATTTCCAAAAAGCTTTACGTGAGTTAGGAATAAGTGGGCTTTTTAATCAAATGTGACCCAAATGGCAATGTAATACATTACAAGAGTAGACTTATTATTAAGGGCTACACTTAGAAAGTTGGTGTCGATTATAAATAGACACTTTTAAATATATAAAGAAAAAGACTCGTTAAGAATTGTAATGTTATCAGTGGCTCAATATGATTTAAAACTCTACCAAATGGACATGAAAATAACTTTCTTTAATACAGATCTTCAGGAGGTTGTATTTTTAGACCAACCTAAAGGTTTTTCAAGAAAAATTTAAATTGTGTGTAAACTTAAGAAGTCAATATATGGACTTAAACAAGCTTCTTAATAATATTCCCAAGTTTAATAATATTATAACATCTTTTAGTTTTTAGGAAACAATGTTGATCATATACAATGAAAGATTAGTAGGAATAAGTTTGTTTTCTTAGTTCCATATGTTGATATCTTATTTGTTACTAGTGATTTGAGAATGTTATATGAGACAAAATATTTTCTTTTTAAAAATTTTGAGAAGAAAGATATTAAAGAAGCATCATATATGATAGGAACTATTTTTTTAATAAATCAAAAAGGTTATTAAGATAGTTTTAGAAATTAAGCTTATATCGAAAGAATTCTAAAGAGATTTAATATAAAGAAGTGTAAAGCAAGTGTAGTTCATATTTAAAATAGGGACAAAGTTATTCTTATATAATGTCCAAAGAATAATGTAAAGTGAAAAGAGATGGAATTAATTCCTTATACTTTAACTATGAGTAGTTTAATGCATCTACAAACCTGTACAATATCAGATATTAGTTTTGCGGTTAAAATATTGGGCAAATATTAAAGCAACCCGAAAATTATTTATTAGAAAGCTACAAAGATAGTATTGAGGTGCTTGCAAGGAACAAATAACTAAATGCTTATGCATTCAAGGTCTAATCATTTAGAAGTGATTAGATACTGAGATTTAGATTTTGGTAGATGTTTTGATAGCAAAAACTCTATATCTAGTTACCTATTTCTTTTAGTAAATGGAGCAATATCATAAAAGAGTGTTAAATAGTCTATTAGTACTTCATCCATTATGGAAGCAAGATTTGTGGAATTTGAAGTCATAGTTTATGTATTGTGGTTGTAGAATTCTATTTTAGGACTTGAGCTTGTCAACATTATTACCAACCTATCACAAATTTATTGTGATAATTATACCTTATTTTTTCTACGAGAATAATAAATATTAAAAAAGTGCCAAACATATGACATTAACGTATTGTTTCTTAGTGGAGAAAGTTAAAAAATAATTAATTTCAATTAAGCATATTTGTACTAATTTGACGATAGCATATCTATGAACTAAAGGTTTATAACAAAAGGTATTTAAGGAATATATACATAGAATGGCTTTTAGTTATAACATAAAAGGACTTTGTTTATGATGATACTACTACTATAAACTCATTTATATGTAACTAATTCTACATTAATGTTTTTAAGTTTTATAATAGTGTATCCTTTATATTTTGATATTTTAATAAGAAAGATTATAAGACATAATTGTAGACCATCATGGAATTTGTTTATATCATTATTTGTAAACCTAGTATAGTAGATAACAAATTTTGTAGTATTAGAAGGAAGTATATTACATAAATATATTAGATAAATAAGACTTGTATTTATCATTTTATTATACAAAGTTATTGATGTTAAAGTTTTAGGGTTTATTTTTCATACATTTGGTGTTCTCCTGCATGTGAAGCTTTCCTCATGTATTTCCTCATTTTGTTTGTTCTGCAGTAGATTAGAGAGGAATTTGTGAAGATTAAGAATTCAAAATCTATTAAAAAGGTATAGAACTTCATATAGGTAAGAAGGAAATTTTCAGCTAAATTCCATCCCTTTTATTAGTAATTTTCAATCATCCTAAAGTAGTTTCTAGTTGGAATTATGTTGTGACTGTTTGTGATAACAATTTTGATGAAATTTAAAAAAAATAGAGAAAAAGTGTGGCTAGAAAAATGAGAAAAGGAGGAGGTTTGGAAAAGAAGAGAGGATGAAGAAGAAGAAGACAATTTTAGGAAATAGTAACTATTTTAAGGGGCAAAATTGGAAATGTGAAGAATTATGGGTAAAATTGGAATTTAATTCCTAGAAGGGTATTTTATCAATAATAAAAATGTGAGGATAAAATAGAAATTTTAATAATTAAGACTAATTTAGTAATTATGGTGATAAGATAAAGTAAGAAAATTTTTATTAATGAAGAACAAAGTAGCAAAAAGGGAGTAACTTTGGATTATTAAGCGTAATTAGGTTTGAAATTTTTTCTTAAATAAAGTTGAATGGAATTTTGTAAATGTCTAAGCCTAAAGGATGGATTAGCAAATATATTGGACCAATCAAAATAGTTAAATCTAATAATTGTGTAAGGATAACCGTAAAATATACCTTTATATTTGTATATGGTTCATAAAATGTTAATTTTTGTTATTAATAAATTATTTTTGGTAAATCATATTTTGAATTAGTGATTAATTAAATTAATAATTAACTATGTGGATTTCTGAAATATTTTTAAGAATTGTATTTATTAAATAAATAATTAACAAGGTACAAAACGTTTAGTATTTATATTTTGTTATGTATTAGGATGTATATTGCCTGATAATTTTGGAAAAATATGATATTTATAATTTATAGTTGTGAATGTATATAATTAAGAATATTAGGGTAAGATAAAACACATTCATGAAATTAGATAGAGATTGGTCTATAATGGTTTAAGGATAGACTATGAAAGTTGTGAATTTGTGACTTGCCTAAGATAGGCAATATTCGATAATCTATTATTAATGGATTGTTAAGATAGGAGTGAGTTGTAACTAAATACCTATCCGTAGAATAGGTACCAAGATATCTTGGGTGTTGAGTGCCCTATACTAATGACTAGATATCGGAATGTTATCCAGATATCCTAAGTCCTCGAGATATCCTATGTTAATGACTAAGTCTTTGAGTGGTACTAGGGTACCATATTAGATTGAGAGATTGAGGTAACATATGCTAATATACATATCTAATTACATTTCCACTTAGTAAACGATTAAGATGAGTGGAGATGAGTCAGTAGATCAATGAATGCAAGTCTATTAGGTTAAGGGAAACCTAGTTTTCATTTAATAAAAAGGTAAAACATGAATGGTAATAATAAATATAGTATTAGTATTAATAATTAATAATGACAAAATTCTGAATGCTTATTGAGTGTTTGGATTGACTGAGTATTGGTTATGTATTTTAGTATTTTAGTATTATATGTATATTTTATCATTTGGTTGTTTTCAATATATATTGAGTTATTTGATCTTAACGATACGGTCAAGTTATTCTTACTAAATAGGTAGCTCAATTTGCTATATTTTTTAAGAGATAGAGGGATTGTCAATAACCTCAATGTATGTGATTGTAAGTGTGAAGTCTAAATGAGGTTAGTAGATCAAATTGAGTATAGTTGTTTTATTGTATATATATTTTTATATTACAGTTTAGGATGGTTATGTTTGGACAGATAATTATTGTGACTAATGAACATCATTTTAAGACTAATGAAATTTTGGTAATTAATTATATAATTGTGAAAATTTTAGTTAAATTGTAGGTTAAGAATTTTAATTTGATACGTCATATATGCTATTTAATTTTGTGATTATCTTATGATTAGATTAAGTAGGAGAATGTTAGAATACAACCTAGTATTAGGTTAACTAATTATGTTTAAATCTAATTAAAAATTAAATAGCTGAAAATATTTCATTTTTTTATATAATAGTTGTACGAGATTAAATTATAATAAATATAAATTGATCATTTCCCTATTTATTAGAATTTATAATTAACAAATACTAATTAACCATTAAAATATCTATAAATAGAAAAGGAAAAGAAAAACTAATTTATTCAAATATAGTGTTGAGAAGAGGAACAAAATTAAGAATGAAAGAGAATTTCATTCAAGTAGTGTTTACATTTACATTGTGGCTGTTTATATACAAAACTGTGCAACTAATCATTCTAACTAATTACAAGGACTTAGCAACTAATTATAAGGCTATAACTAATTATAGATTATCAATGTAACAAACTCTCAACATGCCCCCTCAAGTTAGAGGGTAAAAGATACCTTATACTCCCAACTTGCTAACTAAATATTTGTGCTGAGAAATACTTAACCCCTTTGTAAGCAATCTGCCATCTGCTCATTTGTGGATATGTGCTTAGTTTGAATGTACCTCCGCTGTATTTTTTCTTTGATGAAATGATAGTCGATTTCAATGTGCTTTGTTCTCTCATGGTATACTGGATTGGAGGCAATTTGTATTGCAGCTTGGCTATCACAGTGTAGAATCATAAGCCTTTTTTATTTGTACTCCTAATTCAGCTAGTATACCTTTAATCCACATAAGCTCTGCCACTGTAATTGCCATACTTCTATACTCAGCTTCTGCTGAGGATCTAGATACTGTGTTCTGTTTTTTAGACTTCCAGGATATCAGGGAATTGCCTAGCTTGATGCAATAACCAATAACGGATTTCCTTGTCATTGCACAAGATGCCCAATTTGAATCACAAAAAGCTGATATTTCTGGTTCTCCTTTTGCAGCTAAAAGAATGCCTTGCCCTGGATTCCTTTTTATGTTTCTGACTATCCTCAAAGCTGCCTCATAGTGTGATCTTTTAGGCCTTTGCATGAATTGACTAAGGTGTTGAACCCCAAATACAATATCCAGCCTTGTATTTGTTAAATACAAAAGCCTTCCAATCAGCCTCTGATAAACACTAGGATCTTCTAATTCACTGTCAGTGTGCTGCAATTGTAAAGCTTCATCATAATCTGCACTAGTCATCTTCAAATTTTGCTCAAGAGGAGTGTTTGCTGGTTTAGCATTTCCCAATCCAGTATCTGCTATTATCTCCAAGGCATATTTTCTTTGATTCAGCACTATTCCTTGTGAGGATCTTGCAACTTCAATACCAAGGAAGTATTTTAGAGTTCCAAGATTTTTCATCTTGAAATTCTTATGCAGAATGTCTTGAAGATCTTCAATTAAGTTCCTGTCATTCCCATTGATCAAGAGATCATCAACATAAATGAGCATAATTACTATCTTGATACCTTCAGTCTTGGTGAACATGGAGTAATCATGCTTGCTTTGTGTGTAACCAGTGTTGATGAGAGCCTCACTGAGTTTCAGGTTCCACTGTCTAGAGGCTTGCTTCAAGTCATATAGGGATTTGAGCAATCTACACACTTGATTGCCCCCTTGAGTGCCAAATCCCTGAGGTAGAGTCATGCAAACCTCTTCATGAAGATCCCCTTGGAGAAAGGAATTGTAGACATCTAGCTGAACAAGAGGCCAGTTATTGAGAGCAGCAAGAGCAATGACAAGTCTGACAGTGACTTGTTTAGCTACTGGGGAGAAAGTGTCTTAGAAATCAATCCCTGATTTTTGACTGTAGCCTTTAGCCAGCAATCTGGCTTTGTAACGTTCAACTGTGCCATCAGAGTTGTACTTCACTCGAAATACCCATTTGCAGCCAATGGGAACTTTACCTTGAGGCAATGAAACAACCTTCGATGTGGCATTTGCTTCTAACGCCTAGATTTCCTGTTGCATTGCCACTTTCCAACAATTATGTTTAATTGCCTCTTGGTAAGTTTGTGGTTCAGGTTTATGGGAGATAGAAGCAGCAAAGCATTGTGTGTGTGTAGAAGATGATTGTATGCTATAAAGTTTGAAAAAGAATACCGACCTTGAGTCGCAGAGGAAGATGATGATGAGGATTGAGTTGTACAAACATAATCTGTCATCCACGCTGGTTGCTTGTGAGTCCTTAGTGTTGGACCCCGTTCCTGAAGCCCAACCAAAAGTGTTGGACCACGTTTCCAGAGCCCAACTATCCGAAACGGATCCGAAAAGCATAAACGGGTTTCCTAAAGGGTTATTTCAACAAACCCTCACTTGCTTTGAATCAAACCTTTCGAATGTAAAACCAAAAACTACCAATTTATGTGGAGAGGTAGCCAAACATGTTAGAAAACCAATGCTTCAAGAATCACTCAAAATTGGAGGTCAGATGAAGGATTTATGGTCAAAAGAATCCAATGGGTTTATGTCCTCATTCCAACAGAACATGTTTTGGGGCGATTGCCATAACTTTTCTAAAAATGTTAGATTGCTTTCATTTTTGGACCATTGGAAAGAAGACATTGAGATCTACAACTCTTATGAAGACATCGAAACGAGATTCGGCCTCTAAAAAGGTCAAAAACGCAATTTACTGTAGCTTACCTGAAAATGTCCGTGAAACGGACATAGGCTGGCAAAACCGCCCTTTTTTGCTTGAGAAGGTCCGGTAAACGAACATCCATGTCCGTTTAACGGACATGCACTGGACAAAGGGTCCTTTTTCACCCGAGAAGGTCCGTTAAATGGATATCCATGTCCGTTTAACGGACATGCACTGGACAAAGGGCCCAAAACTTCTTTCAAAGCCCCTCCAATGCTTCCAGCTTACAACCTAACACCATATACACCCATAATAACCCCAAATACAACCCGTCAAATGTAATACAACATCATAATCATTCAAATACCAATCTAAATGCATCAAATTCCCAAATCTCAACTCAATTTAACTCATCATTCACCCCAACCCTCAGTTTATCATACTTCCATATAGCATCATCCCTTGTAATGCTCAAAATCCTCAACTTCAACAACCAAATTCATCACACACAAACTTCCCAACACCAACATGCTATTCTAACACAATCAACAATTGGTAATATCAAAAATTACAATATGCACAATCAACATATTCAAATTGTGACAATCACACAATTATACAAAAAGAGACTTTTCAAGATCTCATTTCATTTCCAAATCAAAATGAAGTTCATACAAAGCTTTCATTTATAGCTTTAAGTACATATCGACATTTCATCAATGCTTTAACACATGTACAAAATACATTTGATGTTTAATGTTCAATATGCTACTAAAGCTATCCAAAAGCCTAACTACTAACTTAATTCAAAAGCTAAATCTCTCGGAATCGTCCAAATGCCTTGCAAGGATTTACCGGTCTTTTTGATCTGCACCTGAGGAGTGGGAAAAATATTGGGTTGAACTTCACAGCTCAGTGGCTAAAATATTTATAGCCATTGGCGATGAGCCACATAATCAACCATGTATATATATATATATACATTCCCATAAGCATACACATCACAATAAAATTCAACATTCACAATTCAATTCAATTTCATCATTCATAACATCATCACAGAAGACATATTGGATGAAATTCAACTCAAAGCATGACTTAGCACATCAAAATGCAAATGCACACATAATTGGCTTGAGGGTTCCGTAAAACAAAACGACAAAATCGAAGTTTATACCGTGAACGAAACGAGTCCATTTTTCGGATCTCGTGGGCCACAAGCGGGCAGCCGGGAGAAGGCTTTTGTCGACATGTACGTGACTACGAAACGATTCCTCTCTCGCCCAAACACAATTAAATTTCATGCTTCATTCAATCATTTCTATACAAAATGCCATAATTCACTTCAATGGCATAACAATCATCTCAAAATGTCAAGCAATTATCAATGCCTAACATGACATAAACACAATTCAATTGTTTCATCACAATGATATACAACATAATGAAATATCAACATAACAACAATTCCAAACAAGTCATTTAGCACACAATACACATACAAGGCATTTTACTCATTTTGCACAACAACTATAAATAATTTACCCACCTTATACTCTTGGAAATCCAAAATCAATTGCCTCCTTTCTCTTGCTCTTGAATAGGCTCTTGATTTCCTAAACACAAACAAAACCTCTATTTAATTTCAATTCAATAGGAAATTCCCCTAAAATTCTCTAATCACAACAAAATGACTTCAACCCTAATCAAGCTCTAATCTAACCTATCCATAGCTCAAATAGGTTAGAAAACACAACACCTAGCTTAGGAACCCCAACCCTATGGATTCCACCATCTTCTTCTTCCTCACAATACCTCTTTCTCTCTCTAGGATTTCTCACCCAACACAACACAACAACCCATTTCTTCAACAAACAAGATGGAAAAAGGAAGAATTTACCTTAGAAGTTTTGATTTTCCCTCCTTTCCACGATTTTTCCCACTTTTTGCCCTAGCTTTTTGATTTTCTTCTTCTTCTTCTCTTCTTCTTTACGACTTTTCTCCTCCCTCTCTAAGCTTCCACGACACTCTCCTCTGCTTCTTCTAAATTTTTGCCTTTTGTTTTACTCTTTATCTTCCAATTATACCCCCACTTACTAGGACTTTCTAACTATGCCCTTAGTTGGTCTTTCATGGCTCTAACCACCCCTTAAGCTAACTTAGTTCACTTCTAACTTAATCCTAACCCCTCATTCAACTTTTCAATTCCTTCCCTCCAATTCTAATTAAGGACCAATTCTAAAATAAAAAAATTAAACCAATAAACAAACATAATTAACCAACTAAGAAATTTAGAAAATTCAAAATCCAACAACTCTCCTCCCCTAAAAAAATTTTGTCCTCGAAATTCTTACCTGAACCATTAAAGAGATATGGATACTTCTCCTTCATTGCTTCGAAAGGCTCCCATGTTGCCTCCTCTGTAGCATGGTTTCTCCATAAGACTTTGACTAGCTTCACAACCTTGTTTCTCAAAACTTTTTCCTTCGAATCTAGAATCTCCA
>JANZLX010000212.1:6161315-6173514 GCA_025531955.1 Erythroxylum orinocense
AATAATAATAATAATAATAAGAAGAAGAAGAAGAAGAAGAAGAAGAAGAAGAAGGATAAGGATAAGAATATTTTGGTCTTTTGCTTAGTTATTCCTTTCCTATTCCAAGTTTATATTTTCAAACCAAACGATTGAATAGAAATTCTTTATCTATTCCATGCCTTAAACCAAAGAAAGAAATACACATTCTATTCTATTCCTCATCTTTTCTATTCCACAGAATACCTATTATATTCCTTATCTATTCCATTTCGTGAACCAAACAGGCCGTTATAGAACTCCTTTAAATGCCTCTCTACTCTTGTTATAACATCTCCTCTCACCTTGTCAACTTATTTACTCCTTATTTGCTCTTTGCCTAAAGTGATTAGGGATGAGGATAACTTTCAATCCTTGTATTTCATCCCTCCATATGTCTTTACTATTGGTTCAATTATCTCTCTTCCCTTGAAATTATTAAAGTAAGGGTGATGAAATGGTCTTATACCCTTGTTGGTCCTTTTTAGGAGAAAAGATCCAATTTTCCTTAATTCAAAGATGGAGAAAAGATCCAATTTTTCTTATTTCAAAGTGAAAAGAAAAATTACTACAAGCAACATTAAGGAGTTATTGGTGCTCTTTTTTTTTTTGGGTAATTCAGTAACTTTATAAAGAATAAGGAGTTATGTGCAAACAAGAGATACCCGTGGGAATCTCTGAACACTCAAAATACATAACGGCGTACAACCTATTGCCCTACCATCGATCTCCCCTCCTAAGTCCTCCATGACGCTAGTAACCAGTAGCCTTCCAATTATGTGCACTAGCAGAAATAAGCAAAACAAACCCGCAACATGCCAACATATGTCAAGACATACATGAACTAAACCACAGTCCAATCAAGTAAAGAAACAAGACATCATCAAAAGCCTACTAATTTGTCTTCATAATATCAGTCATTCTAGCATGAGCTTCCATAGGCAATGATTTTTCTGTGCAAAACCATCAAGAGAGCTCTCTTGGTACTCTTTAAACAACTAAAGCAATCAAGTGTAGGGATACAGGAGCATGCTTGTTAGATTTCTGCAAATATTATTGAGGAACCAAAATTAGATCTTTAAAATGTAACATTTCTCAAGCTTTAACTATTACATTACCACATAATTCTCATTTTCTATGTGGTTTAACCCAGGATCAAAATAACCTTTACAATCCTATCCTTTTTCTGAAAAATTACAAAATTCTATTTTTCTTATCCATATTTTTGAAGATGAGACCTTTGGCATTGTTAATCAAAATATGGGAAGAAAGCCTAAAAAGAAATCACTTCTAGTATGAAGTACTTTGCCTATTTTATAATTCTTACATGGAATTTTGGAGAAACAACCCTTTTAAAAATAAAGTTATCAGGGACCTTTTATTCTCTTACTCTCTTGCTATTATAGGTGATTTAGAAACTAAAATAAAGTTATATAGTCTCAAAGCTTGTATTTTTACTATTTTTAATAATTTCCATCTTTTAGTAATCTCTATTTTCATTGTGATACCTTGGTTTTAATAGCTTATAACCCTTCTAACATTTCAATCTATCCTATCTTGATGTCATATTAGTACATCCATATTATAGCTTATTCCCTTTCTTCTAGATGAAATTTCTGAATGCGTTTTGTATATGTCCCAATCCACTCCTTCTTTCATAAGCAAATTTTGATAAAGCTTGTTTCCATTAGAAATAGTTTAAACTTACCGAGGCTAACATTTGGATACTTTGATACAAGTTTCCATCTCCTCTGAATTGGTTGAAAATCTTGGTAACTTATATGCTAGTAGTGAAGAGATCTCAAACACTATATATGTTTTCTCTAACGTACTGGAAGTATGAAGGGAACTTTTTACTTAGGATAACAAATAGGTAGATAGTACCTATACGAGGGAAAAGTTGTATAGAGACACAATCAATAATGAATAGATAAAAGTGTTCCTTGATTTTTGGAAAAATTTTGGCAATCATTTGAGCTCAATATCCTTATTTAGGGATATGACTTAGACGTTCATGATATAAAACTCAAAATAATAAAAAAGAGTTAAAAATAAAATATTAGGTGAATGTAAACTATGAAAAAAGAAGTTATCAAAGAAAAATATGAAAAATATAAAATTTTAAATCTTATTTAGCGTTTCCCTTATAAAATTTAAAGAGATAGAAAAATTGAAATATTACATGAAGGCCTAAGTAGATCATAATGCCATCACTAAATAGAAGTCAAAAATTGATTAGCTTAAGGAAGTGGAACAAAAACCCAAGTTCTTCTACAATTCCATTTTATAAAGACATAACAATAATTTTATGAACAGTTGCGAAGAAAGATGAGGAGTAGTTAAGAGCATCTCAAGGTAACAACAATGAATTTCTTCTTTTAGATTTTAGGAAAAAGCAACTCCTCGGTGGTTCTACAGAGACTAATTATTAAATCTTATTCCCTATAGTATCAACCATGTACTCTACTTTTTACCTAGGAAACCTTTCACATTATCAAAACTTAAGGAATTCTTTTTTAGTCTTAAAATTTAAAAGACATCAAGCCTTGAGGATTCAATTTCTTCTTCTGCTGGAAATCATGGAACTTGGTGGGCAATTAGGTAGCATAATCCATAGTATAATTCTTCAATGATGATAGATTACTGAAGGAAGTTAACAAAACCTTTATCTTCTTCAATATAAAGATTATAATCCCTCAACCTTCGAAGGATTTTGGCTTATTTCTTACTGTAACAGCCTATATAAAATAATTTCTACGATTTTGAATTTAAGGTTGGCTCAAGTAACTCAAAATGCCACTAGTCAAACCTAAAGAGCTTTCATGAAAGGAAGATGCATAAGTGATAACATACTTCTAACCCAAGAGTTATTAAGGAGCTATTAAATGACGATGTTTGTTACTAACCGTATGCTGAATATTGACTTCTAAAAGGCTTATGATTATATTAAATGAAACTTCCTAACCACTAAATTGAAAGAATTTAGTTTTCCTTAAAATTTCGTCAATTGGTTAATTAAAAGCTATAACGCTTTAGCTTATATGGTGTTAGTTAATAGTGAGCCCGTTTTTATATTCAAAGGTGCCAAAAGGTTAGGTCAAGAGACCTCTTTCTCCTTATCTTTTTACCATTTGCATGGAGGTCTTTTTAGTCATAAGCTCAATAGACATTGACAGTTGTGATTAGCTCATATTCCATTCCAAATGTAATAATATAAATCTTTTTAACTTATTTTTCACAAATGATTTGCCTCTTTTCTACAAAGTGAATGTGGCCTCTATATCCTACTTTTTGTATGGTTTGAAAGAATTTAAAAGTGCATAGAATTTAACTGTTAGCCCTTCTAAGAGTTTAATTTATTTTTCTACTAGTAATTTGGATTTAACTATCATATTAATGCACTTTACAAGTAATCGACAAGGTATGCCTTTTATAAGGTATCCAAGGATCTCTATAAATTCTTCGTAGACTTACTGATAGGCAATGCTCTCCTTTACTGCAAATGGTGGATAATAAATTATAAGATTGGAACAACAAATTCATATCCTACATTGGCAGACTATGTTAGAAGATTATAGATTTTATTCACAATATCTGGATATTATTCACATAAGAAGAATTTATATATTATTCACAAAATATCTGTAGACAAATAATTAACATATATTGTTAATTGAAATGTTTGATTATAATTAGTTTGATTAACCTATAAATACTCATCCATCTTCTTGTTTCATATATTAAAAACAAAATTTAAGCGTCCGATAACTCCTCTTTTATGAAGATACCAATCTTATACTTGGAGAGTGTTTATATCATAACTCCTCATTTTAGTAATAATAATATTTTATGTATCATATTGCTTCTAATCTTAATTGAATTGTGATCTTGTTCTATCTACCAAATCATTCCAATAAGTGGTATTAAATCCTAATTAGGGATATCTACTTATGCTATGCTTTGTATTGCCACTATTAGTTTTATGAAATAGTAAGAGTTATTTCTTTTAGCTAAAAGTAATTTAGGATGGAAGCAATGACAGGTATAGTTAACATTGAGAAGTTTAATGAGAATAATTTCTCATTTTGAATGTTGAAGATGAAAGCTATCCTTACAAAAGATAATTGCCTTTTAGCCATTAGCAAAAGGCTGATAAACTTCACATGCAACATTAAGGGTAAAAGAAAAAATGACCCCTGTAGTTAGAGAAATCTTAAAAAAAAGCTCCCTAAACTTAAAAATATGTCCCAGTGAGGAAAAGACAGAGGCAAGTGAGGAAAAGACAGAGGCAAAGAGCAGATTGCCTTCTTTCATTGGTTTGTCTTCAATTATCCTCGTATTTAAAATTTTATGAAAAAACTCCATGGTATTGACTTCTATTTAAAAAATTTACAGAAATTCTCATATGGCACATTTGATCTATAGGAACTGATTATTTTTAAGTGATAAAGATCTCAATTGCTAACCCAAAACTTAATCTAATTCTTTTAACACGACTTACCCTTTCTCTAAAAATCCAAACCTAACCCACCCAACCTGACTCTTCCTATTATCTACCATAATCAAACAAACCTAAATTTTTCTCCCAAATGACAAGTGCCCCTTATTTAATTACAAGAATGGAGACTAGAAAAGGTAAAGTTCAAAAAGTATGGAAAGGTATGTTTTATAAATAAGTAAATTTTTGGGCTAATGTTGTAGCCTCATGCTTGTTTTTTCTTGGCATTAAGATCGTTACGTAAAATTGAACTTTTAGAAATTTGGACTATTCCTAGTTGAAGGATAAAGTCATATTTCAAGTAATTGAAAACCATAAACTAATAAGGCCTACAGGAAAAAAATTGCACTTAGGTTGCGAAATGTTATAACATAAAATTATAAATAATTACAACCATTCAAAGATCTAAAATATGTTTCAAAGACATTACTTGCATCATGTCAAAAGCAACATTTAATGGCGCAAAGAACAATAGTAGAACCAAGGCTAAACTCATTGTTCTATATATATTCAAACATAATCTTATCCTATAAATATATATAAAAAAGTAATATTAGAAACACTATTATATTCCATTCAATAAAGTAAACTATTTGCTCTGATTTAGTCAAAGAAACTTATCAAAGAATAGGTAGTTAAAGAAATGTTAAGTTTTTAATTATTTTTTGAATGCTTTATAAAAAATATAAAGGGAAATTTAGGTTCACCTATAAGCTTGAGAAACATATAATTGACGTTTATTCTTTTTTCTTGAAATCAAAGTCATTATTTATCATTATATAGGTGGAAAAAAAGGATTCTATTTGTTTTCATTTTCTATAAAATTCTTTGCCTCGTGTTTCCATGTATAAAATTCTTTACCTTTTTGTTTGAACATTCAATTCATAACTAGTTTTTTAAAAGCAAGATTTGTCTATTGATGAATTTGTCCCTTAGTGGGTATGTCCTTTTGAAGCATAAAACATGAATTTATTGTTTAAAATCTTAAAAATAAAGAAAATTTGTGTTTATAGTCTTACTATTAGAGCCTTAATGTTTATTTATCACAATTTATTTATGTTTTCTTATTTGTCTTTCTTATTTCATAAACCCTAAAATTGAGTTTTAGTTTTAGCATGGTAGGACCTTCAAATTTACCTTTACCATGCACTATGGAGGATAAATGTATAATTTTAGAGTAAAGTCAAATCATTTGATGATATTATAGTTCATATACATAGTAAGAGACTTGGGTTATGGAAAGATTCAAGTTTTTAGTTATAAATTTCCTTAAGAGAGTTCTGAGGATGGCATGAGAGATTTGAGAAGTGAGGCTCATATCATTGACATGATTAATTTAATTAGAAAAGACTATAAGATTATATAGGTAATTATAGATAACATTGGATATCCCTTACTGATATATAATAAAAGATGTTACAAAATGGGTGAATAAGTTAATTGTAAGCTTGTTAAAGGTGATTAAGCCACTTATGAAGTAGGTGGTATAAAATTTTATATTGTTGGAGAATGTGAACAAAGTGATTATGATATTGTAAAGGGTTAATAATCTACTTCTAAAGAGGTTAAATAAAAAATATTAATTATGTATATAATAGTAAATTTGATGATATGAGAGGGACAAAGAAGAAGTTAGTGACTTTGATAATTCTAGTTCATTTAATTCTAGGGACATATTTGATAAGGTGGTTTTAAGGAGGCTATGAAAGAAGGAAGTTAGTTTTTTTATAGTGATGTACAAGATATCCTAATAGATAATATTCTATATATACATACAAATTCATAATAAAAAGATTTAATGTGCTTAGGAGTATGGATGATAGTTCAAATAATGAAAGGAGAAGAAGGCTTAAGTTTCCAAATTTGAAATAGTTAAGGATATAATGAGGCTAATTGATTTAAAGGTCGATACGTTATTTAGTTTGATGAATGCATTTAGAATATCTCTAGTCTAATATGATGTCAAGAATGATTTTGATTATATGTATGTTAAGAATGAGAAACACAGAGTAATTGTTGTTTGTAAAAAAGGACATGGGTGGGAAATGCATAGTTCTCAAACATAACATGGAATTGTATTTCAAATCAAGACATTTCAATCCAACCACAAGTGTGGTCGAGAATACCAAAACAGAAAATGTTAGTCACTTTAGATTGCAAGGAATTACCTCACATATTTTAAAGATTTCCATACATAGGATATCATTGGCCTTAATAGCGCACTTTTAAGGGATTTTAATATTGAGATTATAAACAAGAAGGTATATAACCAAAGAAATTTGCATTAGAGTTATTAGAGGGTCAAAGGGTAAGCAATTTGAGAAATTGAGAAACTATAGTTCAGCTATATTAAAGTACAACATGGGTAGTTCTTTTATATTCAAGTATCCAGGTGGTAATATTTTTATTCTATGCACAATAATATGGGTTATAGTTAGAATTAAGAGTTAATTTTAATGGAAATGATTTCTTAAATGTTATAAGAGGAAATTAGACACTACCAAGATCATAATTGTGTTTCATTTTTTATCAAAAATGTTAAATTGTGTTATTAGGTTTTTATTTCATTTTATAAACATATATTTATAGTCATTGGTATCCATTTATATTGCATTAACATTTCACATGGTTTCTTTACAATAGGGTTAGAAATATGTCTAAAATATTGAGATGAACAGTTTCAAACATAGATATTTTGTTAGACATATCTATACCAATCGTCAAATCAAATATAAAAATTTTCAAGAAAAAACACACCTTGGCTCTTATACCGATTGTTGGGAATTTAGACCTCCCGAACCCACAACTCAAGGATATTTTATAGATAAAAATATCAAGAAATAGAGAAATAATAACAACACAAGAGAATTTACGTGAAAACTCCCAAACCAAAGAAAAAACCACAGGCACTGAGAAGAAAATCCTCTATGTGAAAAATTCTTACAATCACACAATTTTTTCTCTCACCTAATCCCCAATACACCAATACACCCACAAGGGAATACCCAAAATAAATTCTCCAACTTTCACCTCAAAAGAGGAATTTAACTAGAGTCAAATTTGTCATACAAATTAAATCTTTGACTTTGTATTGGTACATTAACCAAGGAGGTAGTAACCTGCTTATATAGGCAAGAGTCTTACCCCAATTGTTTTTCCCAACCAATATGGGACAAACAAAAGAGCCAAAACTCAACAATGGTTGCTTCTTGTGTTTACTCACTTCTATTTGACATTTTTTATGCCCCTTTTCCACTATTTGTCTTTTTTATGCCTCTTTTCTACTGAATGTCTTTTTGAATGTCTTTTTCACACCCCTCTTCTTCTACTTGTACAATGTGAAGACATTTGAAAGCAAAACAATGAAATATTTTGAAGAAATTAGGATAAATAGATTTGAGAATTATTTAAGTTAGCTTGAGGTAGGTTAGGTTTTGGATTAGTAATTGGGTCTATGTCAATTAAAAATAATTGGTCCACGTAGACCAAATTTGCCACATGCAAAGTTTTATTGCTTTATTATCAAAAGAAAAGACGGGATTTTTTTTAGAAAAGTTTAAAATATAAGGATTTTTTCAAAAATTCTAAAATTTAGAGGAGTATTTTAAGATTTCTTAAACTTTATGGATGATTTTTTTCCTTTACCCTAATGTCAAATGAAATGAAATGGACATGAATCATATTGCAAATCTTCATCGAGTTTTAGCTTATGAAGGTTTATTTAGCCTGAAGAAGAAGAAAACACAAAAGAGATATGAGATTATCTCACAAAAATATAAGAGATCAAGTCACTTTAGAATAAAAATTTCTTTCAAAAATTTTTTTATACTATTTAAATATTAGAATCCACTTTTTTAATTGAGCATATTCATAATTTGGCTACTTTATTCTTTATGCTCCCATCATTGGTTTATATAATAGAGTCACATAAATGTGTCAAACTTCTTTTTCAAAACCTACTTGATTTGTATAATCAAATCATCATTAATTTAACCAATAATCTTCTTATAAACTACCTAGTCTTCGATGATGTTGTTGCTATGATTTTGAAGGAAGAAAGTTGGTTCAAGAATAAAGAAGACAGGTAGTCTAGTTCATAATAAGTTAAAGTTTTGATAGTGATAAGAGAAAGATCAGTGGAACATAGTTCAAGTGGGAGCCAAAATCATCGTTGTCACGACTCGGTACCACATTGGGCCATAACAACCACCGCATACCCGAGCTAAGGACACTCATAATATCCTTAATCCGACCATATAAGGCTAACTGGGTATCTCTCTCCATTTTTTTAAAAAAATTAGGTAGCACAATGGCTATATTTCAAAAATCCCAAAACCTGCAAACAATTTCAAACACTCTTCTATATTCATATCCAACCACAATTTCAGGACTTTATGTTGGACCCCGAATTTTTTTAATTTTATTTTATTATTGATTTATTTGTTTTATTTTTTTAGATTTGAGTCATTAAATTAGCAAGTATGAATAGAAATTAGAAATTAGAAATTAGAATGAAGTGTTAGAATTAATATGGTGTTTTAGTGGATGAAACAAAATAAATGAAGAACGGGCAAAATTGAGAGAACAAGACTAATGAGGGGTACACTTGGAAAAGCAAGACATAAAATTGTCTTGTTTTGAGAATAAGAGAGGAGAGTATTATCAAAGCCAAAGAGAAAGAAGAGAAAATGTGAAAAGAGAGAAGAGAAGAGAAAAATCATAGAAGAAGAGAGAAAAGGGAGAAAGAAGAACAAAAGAAGAGAAATCATCTTGTTAAGGTAAGCTCCATGCTATTTTTCTTCTTGTTGGTTTGAAAAAGGAATTAGAATAGATGGGTTTTGTGTTGGGAATGAATGGAGGAAGAAGATGATTGAGAGACCCATTTGATTTTTAGGATTTCTAAACTAGGTGTTGGTCTTTTTAACTTAGATAGACCATAGGTAAGTTAATGTTAAGCTCAATTTAGCAATTACTTCATTTTTGTGATTTTAAAGCTTTATGAATTTTATTAGAAATTTGATTGAATGGGAAATTTGATTTTATTTAGGAAATCAAGGGAACCCAATTCAAGAGCAAGAGGAAATGCAAGCTTGACTTGGATTTTGTAAGCTAATTAGGTAGGTAATTTATTTATAGCTATTGCGTGATTATGCAAATTCTTACTTATGTGTGTGAATGTTGATTGATTGAAATTGAATTGTTGTGACTTGATTGGAATGTATGATGCATTGTGATTATGTTATACCTTGAAAGAGGTTATAACACTTTGAAATGAAAAGAAGGAACAAGAATGAAAGTATGAGCATATGATAAAATGAATATGTGCTTTTATTTGGGTGAGAGAGGAACCATTTCATTCGTCACGTGCACGTAGACAAGAGCCTTCTCTCAGCTGCTCACTTGTGGCGTATGAGTTCTGGAAATGGACTCATTTTGTTCATGGTGAAAACTTTGGTTTCTCCATTTCGTACCCATGGGACCCCTCGAGCCATTTGGTTGTGCATTGCATCTTTAAATTGTTAAGTATGATACATTTGAATGATTTGCTTAATGGATATAGTCTATGTTATGTGTTATGTATTAATTGCTTAATTATGAGTTTTGAGCTAAATTGGTGAATGATTGAATTGCTAGATATATCAAAATACATATGCTTGAATTTGTGGTAATTGTCGATGGCTATAAATCTATTAGCCACTGAGCTTTGTAGCTCATCCCATATTTTTCCACTCCTTAGGTGCAAAACAAGACGAGTGTTAAACCTTGCAAGGCATCGGAAACTCCAAGATATTAGACACTTTTGTAATTAAGTTAGTGACTAGACTTTTGGATAGCTTTATAAGTATATCAAACATTGAGCATCTAATGTATTTTGCATCTTGTTTTAAGTTAGTGATGTGTATGTTGATATGTAGATAAAGCTTGTTCAAATATGTACTTTGCTTACTAAGGAGAATGAGAATTTAAGGATTTTCTTTTTGTGTATGATTATGCTATTTTATAGGTTGAGTATGATAGTTATGGGAGAGGAATGTGTATGTACATATTCTTCTTTATATGCATATTCTTCTTTTTTGAAATTACAAATGGGTGTTTGTTTTCGAATAGCATGTTAGAAATTGGAAAGGTTGTATAGGATGAATTACTTGAGGTGAGGTTCAAGAGTTACTGAAAGGTACCTAGTAGTGGGTTTATATAAAGAGATATTGCATTTTGTAAGCTTTCATAGGTGTAGAGGTTATGTTCAAAACTTCAAGGAAAAACCGTATTGATAAGTAGAATTAGCCAAAGTTGTCTTCATGAAAGTTGTAGCTTATCTTTCTAGCTTTCTAACGATATAAAGTGTGAAAATTTTCAATATCGGAGCCGGAAGTTATGATCATTTGAAGTTTGTGATGGTTCATGGGGAATACTTTCGGGACAGCTGCATTGATTGGAAATTTTAACCTTTATAGAGGCAAATTTGTTTTTGAGGTCTTCATAGAATTATAGGTCTAGAAGTTTTCTTTAAAACAGTCTAAGAATGACTTTAATCTGATAATTATAGTGAAAGTTATGCTCATTTTACCAAGATAGTTCTGAGGAAGAAGAATAAACGACTCTGCCAAAGGATCGCGAAAGTCGCAATCGCGACCGACTAGCTCCCCCCCCCCCCCACCAAAACCTGAACATGTTTCACTCTTTCGCCCATAACTTTGTTTTCTGACCTCCAAATGACCTTATTTTTGAAGCAATGGATTCCTAAAATATTCTTCTATCTCTCCATAAAAATTTATAGCTTTTGATATTAACTTGAAAAAGATTAATCGAATCAAAGTGAGGGTATCAATTGGAAGAGCATGAACTGGACATTTTACTGAACATGCTTCAATTTTTTGGTAATATCTTGATCTGTAGAGCTCCAAATATGATGATTCTTATTTCTAAATAAACTAAAGACATGGAGCTACAAATTATCTGAAAGAATTGAATTTTAATTTAGTCTCTAAGGCTTTCAATTTCTGGATAATAATACTCCGAAAATGTTTGGGATATAACTTTCATATTTCTAAACTAAATTGAATGTTTTTGGTGTCATTAGAAACTTAAGACAATGGTGAACAAATATTCTAAAGAATTTAAACTAAAATTCCCATTAGAAGTTTCCCAAAATCTGTTCTACAATAGAAGAATGAGTTTGTTCGCTTTGTGTGACTTCGAATGTTGGGTTCCGGAAACAGAGTCCAACACTTTAAAGTCCACTCAAGGCAATCTTAATAACAATATTAAAGTTTATACGACAACAGTCTACAAAAGTGTCCTAACCCTAAGTGATGACCTCGTCGATGTCTAGACCCTAGGTGTGGGATCATCGGCAAGTCCCGTAGAAAGGTGTCGATACAGTGACTCGACTTTAATGTACCAACGTCAAAGGTACTGGGGTAGCTTAATCAGTTATGCCTAGCACACGATTGGCCAATCATTTCCTCACCTATCAAAAAAATCATATACAACAATTAAGTACAAAAATCAAGTAAGGCACTACGCCTTTATTTATCGGTCCAACCGTTAAAATGAAACTTTATCATGGCTCTAAGCTGAAGAGAACAAAAGCATGCATCATACGTGACTCGATTATGCATATGTAAATTCCAAAACATTTTCTCATAAAATAAAAGCCATCTTTTGTACTCCAAATGCATA
>JANZLX010000212.1:6184768-6196071 GCA_025531955.1 Erythroxylum orinocense
CGATCGAAGGTTGGAAAGTTACTGCACAAACTTTAAAAAAACAGAGAAAAAAAATTTCTCTCTCTTTCTCTTCCCTCTCCTTCCCTCTCTCTCTCTTCTCTACCGGCTGCACTCTTCTACACACATCTTTAGGATTTTTTAAACCCTTTTAAATGTTAGGCTTTGGGCTCCACTTAGGAGTGGACCCAAAAACCCAACAGGATATGGCTTAATTTTCTGCTTTTGGACCTTATCGATTACATCCACAGAAATTTTTTAGGAATTTTCAAATAGATAAAGAGTCCACACTTTCTAGACTCGAGTCAAATAGCAACTGGAGCCTGGGCGTAACAAGTGCTTGGGAGAAACTTGAAGATGAGATGAGATGGCTTATCAAATGCTGTTCACTTCGAGAAAGCACTCCCACAGTTTTCATGCGAAATAAAAACGTAAGGCGGTGGGTATTTCTGGTGAGTTGTACCGATGATGCCTGCCTGCCTGCCCGGTATGCCGTATCTGTTATTCAATTAGTCCCGTGATTCATGTCTTTTCCACGGCACAAGGAACATTATGTGCAAGTCTGCATTTGTTGTAACGTCACGTAACGAATGCTTGGCCAAGACACTTGTTAGTTATCTTCAGACATTAGGTTGTTTCATGTTTTTGTCAACCACTAATACATCATCATGTCACAATGGTTTTGAATATTTACTAGTTGTGGTTCGAGTGATAATAAATTTTCATGGCACCTGACCTACCAGTCCTTTTTAGATTGGAATGAGAAGATTCTTTCTTTTGATTGATCGGAATGAACAAAATATAAATGATTACTTTGTATTGAAGAATAGAGATTTACACGCGAACAGTCTGAGGGGATAAGATTATTAGAAACAAAAATCCCTATAATCAAGGGATTTCTGTTATAAACTTCTAGATATAATTTAGTTAAGATTAGTACCTATTTTCTTGCTGATAAGTTGTATATCTATGTATTCGTGTATATTAAATAGAAGATAAGTTTTCCTATAAATTTAAACATAGAGCCCTAAGATTTTCGAGAAGTATTCTTTTTTTTCTCAGTACAACCTTCATGGTTGCTTTAGTCAACCTTCATTGTTGCTCATTCTTGTCAAATTTCTCAATCTCCATAACTATTATTTTACCCAATCTTTCTCTTATGTCACTATGACAAATTTTGGAACTTCTTAAACCACCATTCCCTGCTCAGATGAATCTGTCTCTGTCCAAAAAATTGGGAACTACAGAATGTTCATGTCTCCAATAGAGTTAATGACAAGAATTATCTCAAGTGGTCACTCCTTGTTCGCACCTATCTCAAAGGGAAAGGGTAGCTTAAAGCTTGATGGCTTGCTAAAATCAAGACCTGCAACAGGGAATTCAACGACAGAAACATAGGAAGAAAAGGACTCCATGATCATGTCATGGTTGTGGGACTCCATGAAACCTTCAATTAGTGATACGTGCATGCTTTTAACCACTACGAAGGAGATTGGGACTGTGTTCAATGTATATATTCAAAGGCATGCAATGTCGCTCAAATCTATGAAATTAAGATCAAAGCCCATGCCACCAAGCAAGGAGACAAATTAGTCACAGAATATGCTAACAATCTACAAACTATGTGGCAAGAACTTGACCATTATCATGTCATTGAGATGAAAAGTCATGAAGAAGTCATTTTTCTAAAAAAAATGCATAGAAAAAGAGCATATTTGCAATTTCTTGACTGGATTAAACCTTAAATTTGATCAAGTCAAGGTTCAAATTCTTGGAAGCGAGTCCATACCCTCACTAGAAGAGGTTAGTTCCCTTATTAGAGCAAAGGAGAGCAGAAGAAACATGATTCTTGAGCCCCAGAAGATGGATGGGTTAGCAATGGTGATAAAGGCAAATAAACAAGACAAAGAAAGGAGTGATCAAGCCCAACCTAAGCAATTTGGAAAGGGCAACTTGTGGAAGGAAAATAAAGATAATATATCGTGCACTTACTACAAAAAATTGAGACACACAAAGGAGACCTACTGGAAATTGAATGGGAAGCCACTAAGTCTTGAATGGGGAAATTGAAGAGGTCAACCATGACCACAGGCACATTTGGCTGAACAGAAGGAAGATGAAGAAAATCCAACAGCAAGGAGTTTTAGTAATGAAGAAATCGAGAAATTAAGAGGTTTGTTGAGTTCCTTTGAATAACTGAAAGATACATGTTCCTTTGCTCTCTTAGGTAAACCTACGCTCTCTTTGTATTTGTATACCTCAAAAATTAAGTATTACAATAACCTTTAGATTATAGACTTCGGTGTCACAAACTACATGACCCCTATATCACAGTTTTTCCACATATACAAACCTAGTCCAAGTAATAGGAAAATCATAGTTGCCAATGGAGAATTAACCATTATTTCTGATTATGGAGACATAAAATTGAGCCCTACACTCACTCTAAAAAATGCCTTACATGTTCCAAAATTATCAATCAATCTAATCTCTATCCAAAGGCTTACTAATGACCTTAATTGTGTTGCCATTTTTTCTCCTTCTTGTTGTGTTTTTCAGGACCAGGACAAGAGGAAGAGGACTGGACTTGCTAAGGAATGGAATGGTCTCTATCACCTTGAACCATATCAAAAAGCCAAGATAAATACACCTTCATCCTTCCTTAGTTCTTCAAATAAAGATTCCATTTGGTTGCATCACCTCCGTATAGGTCATCCATTATTTGGAGTTCTAAAAACTATGTTCCCCTACTTGTTTCGAGGATTAAATATCTCTGACTTTCATTGTGAAATTTGTGAATTGGCAAAACATACTCGTGTATCTTTTCCTATTAATAATAAAATAGCTTCTCATCATTTTCATATGATTCATAGTGATATATGGGGTCCATCCACTATACCCAAAATTTCTAAAGCTCGTTGGTTTATCTCTTTGATTCATGATTATAGTCGGGCTACATGGCTATTTCTCCTTAAACAAAAATCTGATTTAGGAACTGTTATTCCAATTTTCATTCAATGATTCAAAACCAATTCACGGTAAAGATAAAGAGTTTTAGAATATACAATGCTATAGACTATTTTAACCAAGTCTTATCTCCTTACTTCTAATCACATGGTATTATTCATGATTCATCCTTTATTAATACACCTCAATAAAATGGAGTGGCCGAAAAGAGAAATGGACACCTACTTAATACCACTCAAGCCTTACTTTTTCAAGGAAATGTCCCTAAATCTTATTGGGGTAAATCAGTTCTTTATGTCACCTATATGATCAATAAACTACCCTCACATGTTCTAGATAATAAGTCATGTCAAGCTCCTAAACTCTTTGTACCCTCATTTTAGAACTTCCAATGGACTCACTTCTAGGGTATTTGGGTACACTAATTTTGTTCATGTTCATAGCCAAAACTGGGGGAAGCTTGATCCTAGAGCCATTAAGTATGTGTTTCTAGGATACTTATCAACTCAAAAGGGATACAAATGTGACAATCCATCTATAAAAGGGACCTATATCTCAGTTGATATCACTTTCTCAGAGTGCAAATTCTTCTTCTCAAAGTTTTATCTTCAGGGGGAGAATAGCATAATGGAAGATAGTCCTTGTTATTCCTTCAAACCAATAAATAACTTAAACCTCACTCATACTCCAAATCTTGTCCACTCAACCCATCCAAATTCTATCGGCATCATAGAACCCGAGCCAAGTCCAGACATAAACCTCCTGAGTTACCTCCCATCCTAGCCAAAACCCCCACAAGTTTCCATGTTCTCCTCAAGTTTACTCAAGGAGAAAAGACATGCCAACACCGAAGCAAACTCAAGACATTCCATTGCTAAAATAAGTTCCAGAATCAAATCCTACTCCTAGAAATGAGATTACTGTGAGTCCTCAACCATGCTCAAATATCCAAATAGGTAAACATTCCACTAATCCAAAAGATGATTTAGACCTTACAATTACTATTAGAAAAGAACTAAAGAATTCACTCATCAATCACTCTATCCACTTTCTCATTATATCTCCTTTAAACACCTCTCACCTACCCATAAAAAGTTTATTGTGAGTTTAAATACAATTTTTATTCCTAACATTGTTTTTGAAATCTTATCAAAAAAGGAATGGAGAGATGCTATTAGAGAAGAAATGAATGCTTTGGAGAAGAATCATACTTAGGAGGTTGTCGGCAAACTAAGAGGGAAGAACATTGTTGATTGTAAGTGGATCTACACAATAAAATACAAAGCCAACAACTCCTTAAAGAGATACAAAGATAGGTTAGTAGCTAAAGGATATACTCAAACCTATGGAGTGGATTATCAGGAGACTTTTTCCCTAATTGTAAAGATGAACATAATAAGGATCTTGTTATTCTTGGTAGCTTATTTTGACTAGCAGCATCTTCAGTATGACGTTAAGAATGCTTTTCTTCATAGAGTTCTCAATGAAGAAATATATATGAATGTTCCACCCAGATTTACATAAGGCACAGGTAATAAGGTGTGTAAATTGACAAAGGCTCTCTACAGACTAAAACAATCTCCAAGAACCTGGTTTGGTAAGTTTGCAAAAGTAATGAAAGAATCATAATATAAGCAGAGTCAAGGAGATCATACTCTTTTCATGAAACACTCAAAAACATGAGGGGTTACTATTATTTTGGTCTACATAGATGACATTATAATGACGAGAAATGATGAAAAAGAGAAATTGGAATTGAAGCAGAAATTGTTAAAGGAATTTGAGATAAAATAACTAGGAAAACTAAAGTATTTTCTCAGTATTGAAGTGACGTATTCAAAGCAAGGGATATTCATCTCTCAACAAAAATATGTTATAGATTTATTAATGGAAACTGGGAAGATTGGGTGCAAACCGATGTCACTCCAATGGATTCAAATTACAAACTTGGAGAAGTAAAGGAAGAACTGGCAATGAACAAGAACATGTATCAATGACTAGTGGGCAAGCTAATATATTTAGAACATACTCAGCCAGATATAGCATATTCGGTGAGTGTAATCAGTCAATTTATGCACGGCCCAAGAGAATCTCATTTTCAAGTTGTCCATCAAGTCCTACATTACTTGAAAGGCAATCCAGGCAAGGGAATATTGTTTAAAAGGGCCTATACACTTTCATCATAAATCTACACGAATACAGACCATGCAAGATCTCCAGTTGACAGAAGATCAACAACGAGCTACTACATGCTTCTTGGAGGCAATCTAGTTACAGGGAAGAGGAAAAAACAAAATGTAGTGGCTCTATCATCAGTAGAATCCGAATTCAAGGCTATTACACAGGGACTATGTGAACCTTTATGGCTGAAGATCATTCTTGATGATTTAAAAATCAAATGGGAAGGTCCTATGAAGTTCTATTATGACAACAAGTCTGCGATTAGCATAGCACATAATCTTATACAACATGACAGGATAAAGCATATCGAGATTGACAGACATTTTATCACAGAAAAGTTAGAAGAAGGGCTAGTGTGTATGTCTTATATTCCTTCGGATCATCAACTACCAGATGTTCTAACCAAAGGGCTAAATGCTTCAAGATTTCATGATCTTATATACAAGTTGGGAATGGAAGACATTTATTCCTCAATTTTAAGGGAAGTGTTAAAGAATAGCGATTTAGATAAGATCAATCCTATGGGTTAAGGTTATTGGAAACAGAATAAGGATTTCTGCTATAGACTTCTAGATATAGTTTAGTTAAGATTAGTACTTATTTTCCTAATGGTAAGTTGTATATATATAAGTATCAGTGTATATTAAATAGAAGATTTTTTGGAAATCTTAACACTTTGATTATCAAATGCCTGTTTGTCAATATTCTATGGCTTCCAATGATTCCATTTGTCTTCACTAGCTGAACTGCTCCAATAATCCATCTATGAGCTCTTTTGTGCCCTAAACGACCTAAGCTAAGAATGATGCTTTTTGTTTGTTGGGCACTAATTGACTCATTTATGGAATATCATGATGAAAGTTTCATTTGCAAGAATTTGGTTCTTTTTAATGTTATAGGCTACAACATCTTTATAACGCTCATGGTATGAGAAGAAGAGTGCTTACACCCTTGCATTATAGACTTATTGGTTATTTAAATGATGTATCTGCTTATCTTTATTGAATAATGTATTCTTTTGTCGTGAACTTTATATATCTTAAAAGATGTTAAGAACTTGAAATTTTCTGGAGATTGAACTTGTTAGGATATATATTATATATCTAAGTAATTAGTTTTGGCATTAATTATTAATTGGACATATAAGATATTAATTGGATAATGACTTGGATTCAAAAGCTATATGGATAATCTTCTATTTGAAAAAGAATCCTATCTTAGTTTGGAGTCTATCTTAAGAGGGGGTGTGTGTGAAGTTTAGTTGTGGCGAAGGGTTTTTGGATGTGGAGATAACATTGCTGGAATTTTTAAAAGGTGTGACCAAGTGCAGAAAATTGTGAGATAGTGGGAGATTAGATGTGTGTGTCAACTATTTTTTGTGAAAAATAGCTTACGTTTTTTTATATAAGATAAAGGCAATTTGTTTTGTGTGTGGGTTAAGGGCCTTTGTGAGTTAGAGTCGTGTATGTCTTTATGACACAATAGAAGTGAATTTCGTATATGTCTCTATGACATAGCAGAAGGGAATTTGGTATGTGTGTGGAATTAAGTGTGCAGTGGGCGTTAAATAGATATGGGATAAAAACGTAGCTAGTGTGGGATACGTGTTATGTGTGGAATATACACCGAAATTTAATGCAGTGGGCGCAAAGGTGGATTTGATGGTGGCTTTATCAAGGTTGTAGTGGGCGTAAATTAATTTTTGAAAAATATACAGCTGAAGTCATACATATGTTTTGGATTGAGATACACCATGGTTCAAACTTTTGATTTTCCAGACTTGTTCTTCTTGAGTTTGTGCGTGATTTCTTTGTTGAATCGTGTTTGGTTGGCTGCATGTGGTGTGCGTTTACAACTCCATCTTTGGCAATAATGATTATTAATTAATTTTTTATGTGTTGTGTATATTTTGGTTGGTGAATGTGTTATCGGTACAGCTGTAGCTTTGTGTTGGTGTTTATGTGAATCAACCCATTATTGTTGCAACGACTTCAGATTTATTTTGTGGAGCTGAACTTTTCGAAGAGTTGTTCTTCTCTTTTATCTCAAGTGTATTATTGTTTGTTCTTAGTTGGTTGACCATTTGAGTTGTTTATTTCGTATCTTTATTATCAAATATTGTTTAGAAAAAACCTTTGATAAGGTTAACACGAGTCGATCGTGTAATTGGGTGTGAAATTCTTTCACAGAAAGTGAGATTGAGTACAGTGTTAAGAGTTGACTAGTGTCGGCTCAGTAAAGCCTAGGGTAAATCTATTATATTTTGGTAAAAGTGATTAAGTTGGGTGATAACCCCGCAGATGTATGCAAAATGTGTCGAACTACGTTACCAAATTTTTTGTGGTATTTGTCATTTCATTTTTTTATTGTTTTTGTTTTTGTTTTTGTTAGAGACAAATACGATAAAATTGAAAAGTTTGCAAAACTACTACCCCTTTTGGTTTTTGAGAACTGTTTCCATTTCTTATTAGATTATGAACAATAAAAATAAGATTAAATAACTAATAATGAGTTGCTTTAGTAGTTAGTTTTAATCTCCCAGACCCTAACATTGGAAACACATTTGCATGCCTGGCTATCTACTGAAAGGAGTCTTTGCTCTTATCAAATGTTATAATAAGATAACGCGAGAACATCTTGTCACACCAATGACGCCATTAAAATAATCCGGGAAAAGACAAGGTGTTACCTGTAAGTTAGATACAACATCCCAGGTGATGATTAACGGAACTGTCTGTATCATCTATCTATAGCCACTTTGTTCAAGGTGTAGACAGTAACACTGGATACGCGATAGAGCTTTGCATGCCCTTTAAGAGGTTGAAAAGATGATGTTTCTATAATGAATTCATTCTGAGGCTTCAGAAACCCCAAATGTTACTGACTAAAAAGTCGGAAAGCAAGAACCAATACATTACGGAAACATTTTCTCCATTGCTTCAAGAATTGACAAGCCTAAAGACTGAAACAGAAGAAACAGTTTAGCACCATAATAGGCATTATGGAACAAATGAGCATAATAACCTAACATTTAAGAGAAGCACCATTGTGTCAAATGATCTTTGAGGTAGTCGGGATAAGAAATAGCTTTCTATTGAAGAAAGCCATACGTTGAAGCGTATTGCATATCTTGTTCCATGCTCCATTTCCAACGCCTAATTGTTGGACAAATTGGCAAGACTATGTCAAATCTATAATCTCAGGTAAACTATTTGAGACTAATCTCTTCTTGTTGGTTGACCTAAGTCTACATTCAGGAGATGGGGACAACAAATCTATAATCTCAATTTCCCTAGGGGCAATAGAATTGTGATACGATCCTCGATCTTTAGCAGCAGCTGTTTTGCTTTTGAAATCTTTTTCCCTTGGCAAATTGAACTCCGGAATACCTTTTTCAGCCAATTTCCACGCATTCTTACCTTCAGTCTCACCGCTAATACTTGAAAATTTTGGTCTCACTGTTGAATTAGTGAAGCTAGAGGGTTGTTCTTGATCAACCTCAGGAGTTGCTGGGCGTACATAATCCACTTCAGGAGCGAGTAAATCACTTTGTCGTTTGTTGCCACATTCCCTATACCATCCAAATTGTTCACAAGCCACATCTATGATCTGTGCAGCATCTGCAGAAGTGCGTGCAATTGAAACAGCAGTTGTCTCTATTGCAGTTCCACTTGGGTCACTCGCAACATTATTTCCATCCTTATTGCCACCTTCACCATCCCCACCTCCAACAAAACTGTCATTGCTTCCATTGTAACACAGATAGGCTTGGAGACCCAACATGGCTGTATTCACAGATGCACTTGTGTCACTAACTTTCATGAACTCTACATCATCACCACAATCATCTTCAGAATATTGACTTTCATGAAAATCATCAATTGTTCCATTATAGCAAGGAAGTTCTTCCATGGGGCAAACTTGGACACTCATATGCTCTGGCAAGCCAGAGCAACCTGCTGAGTGTTGTGTGTATTTTGTCGAGAAGTAATTTACAGTGATGTTCAAGCTGATCACAAAAAAGTATCATTTGATAATTCAGACCCCTTTCAATCAACACAAAAAGAAGGAAATACCCTAGTAAATCATACCTAATCCAAGCTGGGAGATTAAGCATTGTGTATGCAAGTTTGATCTTATTAGCAACTCCTGAGAAGGATTTGAAAGTTGCAGCTGCTTGCCTGACAGCCAGTGACTCAGCCGGGTGCTGCCATGCCCATTCAAACTGCAGTTTGAACACAACGAAACACTTCTGAAATATTAGTTCCTAGAAAACGCTGAATTCTAGAGAACCTAGGAGAGTGAAAAGGTTACACGGAATCAGATTTCAGACATTGTATCAAGTAATACAACCCTAACGTAAAATGCCACATAAAGCCACGAGTAATCTTTAGGAATCAGTTTGGTGACAGTAAGTTCTTCACTGTAAGTTAAACAAAATTGGCAATAAACCATCAGAGCTTTTATTTAAAGGGCTAAAATAGGATTCTAATCCACAATCAAAAACCAAAATTAAAAACAAAATGAAAGAATGATTCCAAGTAAACCAAGCATAAATTAATATAAATAAGTAGAAAAAGAATCAGACTGAACAAAATAGATTGTAAACAAATATAAAAAAGGGGAATAGAGAAGAAGAGTGAGAGACCTGAAGAGCAGAAACATGAGAAGGGAAGCCGTAAAGGCAAAGAACCATCTCCCAAGGACGCCTTTTCTTGGTCCTATATGCTCCGCTTCTTATTTCTCCATTGTGCTGCCTTATTCTACGACGTGGGTTCACCGTAAATCTGCCAAAAACATCACTCCAAATGTAATCACAACAACTTTCACAATTAGGGGGGAAAAAAAAAGAAGAAGAGTTAAATGTGAGTTTGAAACAAAATGAATCATATGTAAAAGATCTTTTTAATTTTCTAAAAAAAATGAAGATACTATTGAACGAACCCGATATAGGTGTGACCTTTGAAGCGAGGGCAGAGGGAAGTCAACAGATAGCAAGCGTAGAATCCTTTCCCCTTTTCTTTTTCTTCTTCTTCTTCTCGTTCTCTGCGATTTAGGGTTTCCGTTGGTTTCCCTTTCTTGCAATTTGCAATTCCTTCTGGTTGGGATTTTCTCTTCCTCATGTCTTTCACTTCTCAATTGCAATTCGACCGTTGGGATGGGGGGTGTGTTCCTTGAGCTACTTATTATCAGCGTTTTACATTATCTTCGATTCCTTTTCGGTCCGCGTTCTTTTGCAATATTGCGATTTTAAACATATTCTTTCTGAAATTATCGTTCTGGTCTCGTTTGTTTTCTTAGTACTTTAATTTACTACTCTTCTATTTCCTTTTCCTGCTCTCCATATTCATCTGTGACATTAACTTCCACCAATAAAATTATAACTGTGGTTGGGACTTAAGAGAGTAATTATTAATCTCATTGATCAAAGAAAAATTATAACTTTTATTTTAAAAAATTATAACTTTTATGCCTCTTCTTTTATATAAAGTATCAGGAAAGTATATAACCTTCATCACCAATTTTACTCTCTCCGCGATAATTAAGAACTTGTAAATTAATTAAGAACTTGTAAATTAAGGGACTGTTTAGTTCCACTTCTGTTTTTCTGTTGTTATTTTTTATTTCTATTTCCTGTTTTTGATTTCTTTTTTTTTTCTTAAAAAAACAAAAATCTGTTTGGTTGAGATTTGTAATATAAAAACTGAAAACAAAAACTTGTTTAGTTAAGATTTTTAATAAAAAACGGAAAACATAAACTTGTTTGATTTTATTAACATGTTTCTATTTTTGTAATTATACTATTATGAGTAATAATTATAATATAATACATTACATTTTTAAATTAATTAATTAATTATTATTATAATTAAAATTAAATATATACTATTCACAAAATAGAGGATAAAACTGGAATCACAGAAAAATTACAGTAAACCTTAAAGACGAAGATAGTGAAAAAACTGTTTTAGAGTAGAAGAAAAACTGTTGCAAAAAATTAGGAAAACGTAATTTTTTTGTTTTCATAAATTCATTGTAGTTTTTTTAATTTTTAAAACGCCACAACACAACAAAAGGAACCAAACGTGATTTAATAGATGGTTTCCTTTTTAATAAAAACCACAACTAAAAATAGCAAAAAAAAATGAAAACAAACG
>JANZLX010000212.1:6196331-6207043 GCA_025531955.1 Erythroxylum orinocense
TCTATTTCCTTTTCCTGCTCTCCATATTCATCTGTGACATTAACTTCCACCAATAAAATTATAACTATGGTTGGGACATAAGAGAGTAATTATTAATATCTCATTGATCAAAGAAAAATTATAACTTTTATTTTTAAAAATTATAACTTTTATGCCTCTTCTTTTATATAAAGTATCCGGTAAGTATATAACCTTCATCACCAATTCTACTCTCCCAGCGAAAATTAAGAACTTGTAAATTAAACAATCACAAATGCTCTTCAAAAAAAATAGAGGTAATAAACATGGTGGCATTTACTCTCTTCTTTACTTGGGTGGTGCAAATATAGCCTGGAATTGACAGCCTATCAAATCCAGTGACCAAACAAACTAGAATACCAGATTCTTCTCTCTTTTTTCCTTCTCTTTTGTTGCTAAGGATTTCCAACTTTCAACTACAACGTTCACGTCTATTTTTGCCATAAAATCTATGCTGAGTTGACTACAGCTACAGCATCTACAACGAAATGAAGGTATAACCTGCAAAAGTAAAATCAATAAACAAAAATCTGTTGAGTTATTTCGGACCTTTTAAAACAATAACTATATTCACTATCAGGTATTTAAAAATTTACAAGTATAGGATAGGAAAGATGCACTTTACCACTTAGTTAAAAACGAAAGATTACTTCATTTGCTTGCTGTAAACTCATATTTTTGCAAACCGGGCAATCTTGGATAGCACTGTCCTTAAACTTCGGATGCCAGCTCCAGATTTAGAGCTCACCATCATCTGGAGTAGAAGTATCATATTGCCAGACTACATCAATCATAATAATAAAAGCTAATTAACTAGCTCAATAAAACAGATTGATCTATCATCATACCACGGGCTGAACCATAGACTTGTTTGCCTTGAGGCTCTGCAAAAGGAAGGTTAGTTTTTTTAAAAAAATTGTTCTCACAGAAGATATTCATGAAATTTCAGAGAGAACATGACATCTAGAAAGGTGAGAATTCACCTCTTCAATCTGCATAGCACGGCGTGCAACATCTATAGGGAATACTAAGTCCGTCTTCGTTAAAACGATCTGATATTTAGTCTCCGATCTGTTGTAATATTAAGGACATAAGAAATATAATATGTACTCACATTCTGCATCAATAGTCAAGACTAGCAGTTCCAGTAATTTCACAACCAGCTAAAAGAAGCACTAGACAAGTAGGTAAGAATCTGTAACAATACTCATCCCCACCACTCAAAATAATTCTTTATTTATTGAACAGTACTTTCCAGTAATTTTTAACAGTAACCTCAAATATATTTATGAATGAATGAAGAAACTAGCGTTGCCTGCTATAGATTAAGATAACCTTAATTGAGAACTTTCTGCCATCAAAACAAGAAGCAAGAAACAAAGAAACTAGACAGAGATGTAAACACAAGGTAAAAATTAAACACAAATGGGCTGATCCACAAAAACAGCGGAAAGTTTTTGCCAATGAGTCAGTAAGATGGGTGAAATTGTTTTTCTCTGGTAGTCATCCACCCAGCTAACACACTGTATGCAAGTGCTTGGATATTTTGTCATTGTAGTAAATAAGTATACAACATAATAGCCTTCAAACTATGTATGAAAAGTCGAAACTTTCAATTCTAATTCCAATTTGCATACCTTTCCATCAAATGAATTAGCTCATTATCTCTCGGCTTCATGCCCCATTTCGTGTCAATCAGAAGGCATACTCGTTTTAAACCAACTCTTGTTGAAACATACTCCTTCACCTACAAAGATTATTAACATTCAAGTTTAAACCTAATCACATATAATAGGACGAGGATATGAAACATTTAGCACTGTGATGCACATATAAAGATTAGATGGCAACAAGGAGTACACATATTCTTTGCGAGTATTTTAAATACAATATGGCCTATCATTTTCTGGTTTTAAAAATTACAGCCCTAAAATATAACTTCGCTACCAAGTTCTCCTGGCATCCCAATAGTTTGTATGAATTAGAATAAATAGCTTTCAGTGATCCATTACAAATTATTTTAAATAGCAGATCTATTCAATAACATGAGATATTTTGAATCATGATGTCACTATTCAGATGAAGTAAGATTAAACTGATGAAACAACTATAAGGAGTAGCTCCACATCGTTGATTCAAAAACTACAGGATTAAGTGAAGCTAATTTAACAAGCACTAGTACATGCAATTACTAACCACAAACAGATATAAGCAGCCAAAAAAAATTTCTAAGCAATTAACCCAAAATGACAACATTATACATTGCCTCAAAGCAATTCAAGTTTCTCATGTAGTATCATTTCCTTCTTTAATTAAAACTTCTCTCTTTTCATTTTTAGATGGGCTGTTAAGACCAAGCAACCCTTCCTTTGTCAGGAAGCAGACACTCTGACAACCTGAAAGGTATATGCCCCTAATACCTCACAAAAACCGAAAAAAAGTTCTTTTCTGCTCATACAATAAGGAAATAGATGTCCCCTCCATGTGTATACTTACAAGCTCCTCCCAAGCATCCTTCACCTCTTCTTTTGCATAGGCAAAGCCATATCCAGGCAAATCAACCAAGCAGAGTTTTGAACCCAGCTTGAAGAAATTAATTGTCTGTAGATGAACCTTCACCATATCAAATAAATTTCTTAAAATGATAGATTCAAATTATAATGCCCAAGAAAATTTTAGCACCTGAGTCAAGCCAGGTTTGTCAGACGTGCGTGCAACACCCCATTGTCTGGTAAGTGAATTAAGTAAAGATGACTTCCCCACATTTGACCTTCCTAATGAGAGCCATCTAATTCAGTAGATGCCTTGTCGTTTATTTTTCAAAATACGGACAAGTGCACAGGTCAACAATTAAAACGTTTTGATTATACAGGAACTAACTTCTCCGCTCTACTAACCAATGACAACCACTGAATGCACAAAGAAACACGTAGACAAGTCTAGTGCACTATGCTGTTTATCAAAGCTCTAATTGGTTCGATAATCAACAATATGAAAAGAAATAATCTGTTTTAATAATGAGGATGGACAATATATAAGACTTAAGCATAAACTTCAAAAAGGTTATACTTTGGCAATTATTTGAAGTCATCAATTCCAATTAATGTAACACAGAAAATTATTACCCACGTAAAAAAAACAACTATACCATTAAGAAAATCACAAATATCTTCTAGAGTTAGAGTAAAGAAAAACGAAAAGAATGGGAATTAAGGAAAGGTGAAGCATGTGTATAATTTGATAACATAGATAAATTAAAAACAAAATATTTACCTGCAAATGCAATCTCTGGAATATCAGGAGCAGGGATGGAAGATGATAATTTCGCAGCAGCAAAAAATTCCAGTTTGTTCCTAAAAATCTGTCAAAGGATAAATCACCAAAGCTAATTTGATTTAAACACTTAAAGAAGCAGCAGTTCACAGTTAGAGAAAGGAAAATTTTACCACAATAATATAGGTACAAATGGAAATATTCAACCCAGAAGAAGGGGGGGGAAAAGATGTTTCAAGATACACAAGCACTTACATTTTCTTCAATTCGTTCTCTCTCAGGACTTGTTGAGAAAGGGACATTATCTAGTGGTGCAGATAACTCAATATTGTAGCCTTTCCTTTTCAGCTCAATCAAACGCCTACGTCCTAACAACTGGCAGTTAAATTATGTGATTAAAACAATTTCAACCTAATCTAGAATTGATAGAAAAGACATATAATTAATGCTTATGTAGCATACATTATCTTCCACAAAGGAAAGGATGGAAGGACTAGGCTGTATCGCTCGAAACTGTGCATTTTTTGAAAATTTACCATCTTCCTCCACCTCTTTTTTCTTCTGTTTTGTACTTTCTGGAAATCAATAGGAAGATTAGTGGCAAAGAGATCAGAATGTAATGCTAGCAAAAGTAGCAAGATAAGGAAAAGTAGAAACTGACTGAAATGCAACCCATCTTTCCAACTAAATTGTCAAACTATTAAAAGACAGTAGTTAATTCTCATATCTGATAAGACAACTTCAAATCACATCCACCTTGATTCTCACATAAAGAGAGAAAGAGATAAAACTAATTCAAAGAACAGTTAATAGTATGAACATAAACATTTGATCCCCTGAAAAATTGCTGCTTTGTGTAACATATTGAAGTCATAACGCCATCATCAGATAATCTGGAAGCAATTAATTGGAATGGAATACTCAATTACGCAATAGAGAAGATATAGAACACATGTCATACGCCAGAGTTATCAATCTAATTCCTACCCTTACCAGTAATCCCGTCGTCCAGTCGCTTATTTGAGGTATCATATGGATCTAACCGTATAACACGCTTTTTTTTCTTGGGCTGATCATCTGGAACCTCTGAGTTACTATGAGCAATGCCTTTTTTGTTCCGAATAGATTTCTTGGCAGAGCTTGAAGAAAATGTGTCAACATATTTACTTTGATCTTCATCTACGCTCTTACTTAAGCTGGATTTGCTTTTAGTGTGTTTCTTTAATAAACCATTTCCATCATAATCTAATCTACTTGCTTTCTTTGATTTAGAGCTACCACTGACGGGTTCTCCACTCCCTGCTGCATGTTTAACTTTGCGAGACAGACTTCCTGTCTCCTTATAGCCATCCTCTGGCCTACTAGCAATCCAAATGGAGCGAGGAGGATCATTGTTCTTTCTTCCTTTGAAAGAACCACTTTTCACTTGAGTATGCCCTTTCCTAGATGCAAGCTTTCTCGTCTCACCTTCACCTTCCCCCGCGTAGATTCTCTTTCTTTTCCTATCAGAAGCAACGAGTTCAAATTTCTCCTTCATAGAAACCTCACTTTCGCTTCCTTCTTGATCAATACCTGAATCTTTTTTACTTCTTACTCTCGATTTAACTCTTTTCTTCACAACATTCTCTCCATGCAATTTCTTATTGAGCTTTATAGACATCCTAAGCTAACACTTTAAGCCTTACAAATCAGCAAACTAAAACCCGCTTACACCGCAGGCCTAATAAATCAATGTCGAAATGTGTGTTTAAGAGCCAAACTGGAAATTTCAGCAATGGACATGATTTTTCAGAAGCTGACAAGAGCAAGCAATATTGACTGTAAGCTCGGAACCACAAAAGACACCAACTCAACAAAGACCAACCCAACTCTCTCAGCTCCTAATCATTACAACCCAAAAAACAGAAACCAAAGCATGAGTGCATGTGCTCAACTCAACAAATAGCTCGTCTGCGCCCTATTCCTCAACAGCCCAAACAGCAAATGAAGTGCAGAAAAACTCGATAGAAAAAAAAAAGGGGGAATAAAAACTCAAAATGTAAACAAATATACAAAAAAAAGGTACAGGACCTTTCTCACAGGATGCTTTTGCTGGGTCTTTGTAGATTTATCTCGTTCATTGCACTGGTTCACTCGTGTCGATGCCAACCCTGCCGACATTTCCCTCCTGAAGCGTGCGACTATTTTTCTACGGGCCTTGAATTGGAGGCTTGCTTACAAGGCCCCAAGAAGGAAACGATCATTTCTGTTTGCGGCAAAAAAAGTCGTTTTAATTCTGAAGTTTAAATTAAATTACACTCTAACTAATTATTAAAAAAGCTTTAATATTTCCCTCAAAAAAACTAAGCTTTAATATTTTTAAATTTTGTAAATTTCAAATTATTATTGGAAGCTAGTTTGGTTCGATAACAGATCTCGCAAGGCCCCGTTTCATATATTAGACTGAACAGGTCAGATTTACTCACGCTCAGACAAAATGAATATAATGTAATAAAAGTGAAGGTTTCACATTACATCTCATTCTATTATAAACAGTAAAAATAATTCACCTTTATGAGCTCAAACGATTGATTTAATAAATTCTTTCCAATAGCCACGACCGCTGAATAGAAAAATTAAACTAAAAGCTCATATAAAATGAGCGCTTAGGAAAAAAAAAGCCTATATAAGAGTTTAGGATAAAATAAAAAAATGATAAACAACATTTCACTATATTACGTGATGAACCTTTCTTTTAAATAATATTTTATTATATTACATTATGAATCATTTCATCGCTCCTAAACAACAATTTTTTAATATTATATTAATTTACGTTTCATTTCATTATAAACCATTTAATTAAAAACTTAACGTTCAATCAAACATAGCCTTATTTTAATACTCTGTAAAATGAGGGAAACTTCAATCTATTCAAAGCGCTACTGAACTTACGCAGGTACTTACTCATCCTTACGAGGGATTAAACAGGTTATTCTTGTACATAATATCCATCTAACCATGAGTTATGGGATTGCAGCAAATTGGGTATTCACCTAACCTCTTATTCATAGTTCCTGTATCTTGCTTTTCTAGCTGTTGTTCGGTTGCTTAGCTTTCAGTTGTATTGCTCATTAATTATAATAGCTTGTGATCTTTACTTGTTGTAACTTGATACTGGTTTTAGGATTTCCCAAACCGTGCATTATTCTTTCTTTTTTTTAAAAAAAAATCTTATTGTCGAACCTTTACTACATTCTCCACCTCGCTTCCTATAATGGCAATGTATACATTTTTTAAAAAAACATTGGTAAATGCGTTCAGCGCATATTATTTATGTCCAAATATAAAACGTCATATAGAAAATAAGGAGGGCATACCTCCCATTTAAAATCAAACATAAAATTGGCCGCCCTAGCGATCTTATGAGCAACCTGATTCACTGATCTTTGAATAAAAGCAGTGAAAATAAACTAATGCTTGTAAAAAAAAACTTTACAATCCTCAATAATTATCGAAAAATATGATGAAAAATTATGCATAGATGTCAGGAATTAAGTAATAATTTAACAATCCGTTTCCACGCAAATAGGAACACATGAAAGACCTTTTCTCTAGCTTAGGACTTCCCGAAAACATAATGCTTCACCGATTTGAGGATCTCTCTATCCTGATAAAATCATTAACTTGCATTGTATACATTGATTTAGGGAGAAGATGTTAGGATTTTTAAAGTGAAATTGATTTAAAAATTAGAGATTTAGACCTAATTATTGGTTATGTGTTAATAATAGAGTCCACCAGCGCTAACTAAGATGACATTAATAAGATCCCTTAAAGACAAAGATTTTATTAAACAATCGATGATCATATCATATTATCAATTAAAAATTAAATTCAATAAATTTTAAAATTATTTTTAATATTCTAAAATGTTAAATTTTTATTTAAATTTCAGTTAAAATTTTATAATATAATTTTTTTTCTTAAACTGTGTATCAAACTTTGTTTAAAAAGTATTAGAAAATAACTAACATTTTCTAACCTTCATATATTCAATCTTAAACTAACGAAACCCTTTAAGATTTCATCATATTTTGGTTGACATGGACATTTTCCTTATTCTACCGAGGTTTTACCAATTTTTTGTTGACATGATCATTTTTTGACATTGATAAATCGCAACACTATTTACTAGACGGGAATTGAGCTACCGTCAAGCATCTTTTGTTGCTTCTTTTGCCAATCTGCCAAGTTCCATAGCTCTTCTTCTTCTCTCTTTACTTTCCTCTTCTGCACTCATTAGCCTCTCAACAGCCTTCTTAACATCTTCCCTTTTCACCAATAATCTCGTCTTCTCCCCGTGTCCCTATTGCACAGCAGAATCTGTTCCAACCTTACCAATGCTCAACACTTCAATAAATAGCTTTTCCATTAAAAATTTACTCTCTAAAAAGTGGCCATGCAACCATCAACATGCTAACTCATATGAATTCTAAGGTTTGATTCCAACTGCAATGTATTTAAAATAATCCAAATGCAGGATACAACAACACCATAACTTGTAATACCAATCTTGAAATGTCAAAAAGCATGACAATGACTTAAAATTTGCTTCTAATAGTAAATTAAATTTTAATGTTGTGAAGTATTCGAATTAAATCATGTCATTTCAAGAATGTTTATATTAAATCTTACGTGAACATAAAAGATGATAAGAATATATTGTTGTGAGTTTTCTGCCATATTATTATTAATGTGACAACAATTTATAATATTTTAATATTATCATAGGTTTTGATGTCATTTATTTAAAATTAGTTATTAAAATATTTTTATAAATTAAATATAATTAACCCAATTAATTAATTAACGAATTAACTTTAAATATAAAAGGTTCCAACGCACCATCTTCTCCGTCGCAGTTCAATGCCGCCACAAAATAGAGAAACTTCAAAAAAGGCGTAGAACTGGTGTGAGAAATCGAAGAGGTGGAGAAGAAGAGACAGAGAGGCAATAGAGAAGATGGTGGGTGCGAATGGGAGATAGGTTAGTGAAAGTGGAGGAAATGAAAATGAAGATGGTGAGAAAGATCAAAAGTGTGAGAATGGAGATGGAGACGAAGACGAAGACGGAGACGGGGCCAATAAAGATATTATGGAGTAAACAGAGGCCCAAGAATTTGGGATCACTGGACTCCTCGTAAATTGCAAAAGAATGGGAAATTAATCATCATTTCTTTTTTTCTTTTTTTGTAGGCTTCTAAGCGCAATCCAAGTTTCATCTGATAGATTCAACAGTATTCACAGCAGAAACAACCCAGGATCAGAAATATACATACAGGCAAATCAATTATAAGAATCGAAACAAGATAAACCTATTGAAGCACGAAATTGCTAACTGATCTTCTTTCCACAAAATCTTCTTTACGCAATTCTTCTTTTCACCCACAGTCTTCTGCCATGTAACCTTAATTGTTTCTATAACCCTTGTTTTTGGGTGGACAGAAAGAACAAATAATATATTTTTCTAGAGAGTTTCTGCTTTCTAATAACTCATCCTCTTTCGATAGGAAGAAAAGCTTATATATATAGGAAAAACCTCTATTTTCCGCATAAGAAGTAACCGCTAAGATTACACTGTTTATCAATCATGCGGTTTGTAATTCAAATCAACATATTTTTCTATTTAATTTAAAATAATCTATTGCTTATTTAAATTACAAATAACACATGTATGGTCTAAACAATTAAGGCACGACAGGGACTGCAGAAAAAATTAATAAGACGAAAATTATAATAAGAATCTATATAGGACCAGTATATTCTTATTATAATTAATCATAAATTATTTCACTAAAAATTTATGATTAAACTCCTTATTAATTTTAACTTTCCATAGCATAATAAATTATGTTCCCCATGTTAAGATCACACATGCTTGTCAAATAAAATAAATTACTGACAATTTATTTAAATAAAAATTTTAATTTTTAAGATTGTCGCTCAACATATTTCATGTGTTGGATTAAAAATTCACCTGCAGGGTTTACACAATGAAACGTTATAAGCTTACTTAAAGTGCATCATCATTCTCTATATTGAGGCATAGATTCCATCATTAATTAATATTTCACAAAAACAAATTGCCTTTGCCCAATTTACTTAGTATTATTGTCCCGATAATCAAAACTCATTCTTTAATGAATTAAAGCACAAGACAATGTATATTTGCTCATATTAACTAAATCAAGATTAAGAACATAAATCTTATTTCTAATGTCCTCAAGAATATGTTTTAATAGTCAGTATAAAACAACCATTCTCAACTTGGTCCAGTTAGATACATACAAAATGTACTAACACATATTCATATTATGCAAATCTCCAATTGAATACAATTAAATAATTGTTCAAAGAAAAACTTCCGAAGACTATACTATTACTTTTGCATGGTTAATAGTATATATCTATCAATCTCCCACTTAGACTCATAACCGTACATTTATTATTTTAACTCTCATTCCTTCTACGTGACCATTAAAAGTCTTTGTTGGTAAGCTCTTTGTAAAAGGATCAACCAGGTTGTTTTCTTATGCAATCTTCATCACCACCACATCACCCTTTTGAACTATGTGTCGTATCAGGTGATACTTCCACTTAATGTGTTTTGCCCTTTTGTGGCTCCGTGGCTCCTTCGAGTTTGCAACCACCCCACTATTGTCACAATAAAGTGTAATAGGTGATTGAACTGCTGGAACCACACCCAGATCCATTAAGAAGTTCCTAAACCATACTACTTTCTTGGTTGCCTCAAAGGTCGCCACATATTCAGCTTCCATGGTAGAGTCTACAACACAAGTTTGCTTAATACTCCTGCAAGTTATGGCTCCACCTCCTATGACAAAAACATTTCCTGAGGTAGATTTCCGAGAGTCCTTGTGAAACTGAAAGTCTGAATCTGTATAACCTATAGGTACAAGTTTATCTGACTGGTAAACCAACATATAATCTCTAGTTCTTTTTAAGTACTTGATTATATGTTTTATTGCAGTCCAATGTTCTCGCCCAAGGTTCGAATGAAATCTGCTAACCATGCCAACAGCAAAACAGGTATCAGGTCTAGTGCACAACATTGCATACATGAGGCTTCCTACTGCAAAAGCATAAGGAACTGCCTTCATGTTCTCTATCTCTTTAGATGTCTTAGGACATTGAGCCTTAGATAGAGTGATTCCATGTCTAAAAGGAAGAAAACCCTTCTTAGAATCTTGCATATTGAAACGGGCAAGAATAACATAATGCTTCACCGATTTGAGGATCCCTCTATCCTGATAAAATCATTAACTTGCATTGTATACATTGATTTAGGGAGAAGATGTTAGGATTTTTAAAGTGAAATTGATTTAAAAATTAGAGATTTAGACCTAATTATTGGTTATG
>JANZLX010000212.1:6267409-6296798 GCA_025531955.1 Erythroxylum orinocense
GTTGATCGACATTTCATCAAAGAGAAGATAGAAGATGGGACAATATGCCTAACTTATGTTCCAACAAAGAAGCAGACAGCTGATATGTTTACCAAATGACTTCCACGACAAGCATTTGAAGAGTGTATCAACAAGTTGGACATGATAGATATCTATGATCCAACTTGAGGGGGGAGTGTGGTCAAGATATGTATATCTCATAATATTATGATCTGATCATAATCAGATCTTTTAGATTAGATAGCAGTATCTTATAGATACATAGTATCCTAGGATTATATTTCAATATCTGTACAGATTTTCTACCTTATTCTGTAAACCCTATTCATGTATATATATACTGCAGTCTCTAATAAAGAGATATAGAGCAAATTAGCTCTGATTCACAAAAAATAATAAGTACTTCAGGGTATGACATTCAACATCATGCGTGAATGTATATACCTTTTGCTGTGATCTTTTCCTAGGAGTCACACCAACAGAAGTTTTAATCTGTGGTTCGGGAGTTTCAACAGCAACATTTTTCCTGGTTGTTTTAGCAGCCTCCAGCTTTGGTTTAGATGGATCAATATTAACTGGTTGGGAGTTTATAGCTCCAGATAACTTTTCCCGCAGATCCCGCAAACCAGAAACTGACCCCTTCACACCTTGAGATGATTGCTGAAGACTTTTCCTTTGGAGCTTTTGCCTAAGATCTAGGGGGCCAACTTTGCGTTCTTCACAAGCCATTTACAAAAAGTCAAAACCCTATATAGTTGATCCATTTTCATCCAACACTAGCAGCAATTCTAGTTGTGTGAGGTTAGAATAAATGCATACTTTCAAGATGTGGTTCGTCACTCTCAAAAAGATCATGTTCCCATTTATCATCCTGCCTCTGCCTGCATAAATTACGCCATTAACTAGAAAACAATGTGGTGCTGAACACACCACAGAATCTCTGAGAGAGTAATGCAGAAACAAGAGATGCCAGTCACAATACTAGGCAAGAAATTCAACACCCTCCTAATTAGAAACATGAAATAAAATAGGAACTTTAAACAACTTGAGCATCCATTATTTTAATGGCAAGCTTACAATTCTAGCAATACTCATTTACCACAGAAGCAAAAAGATAAAAAACGTATGATGTAAAAAAGATTATGCTTCAAGTCCCAATATTGTTCCAACCACGTTAAATTCCAACTAGAAATGACATCAATCGATCAGAAAAAACAACCATTCAAGAGGCGGGACTTATAAAATCCCGTATCATCATCAATAATACGCATCCGTCTCACCTATATCAAAATGCGAGCATTATTTTCAATCATGAACAAGTCTACACCAACAACAGAGTGGGTGAGAAAAAAGAAAACCTCTTTCCAGTTACCCGACGTCGACGAATAGAATCATCTACGAAGTCGCCATTAAGGCGGTCCTTTATCGACCTTTTGGACGCAGCCTCTACTCGATCAGCGTACATCCTTGAAAACCCTAACCTATCTCTGGTACTTCAAGTAATAATGGCAATAGATTTCGAAATTGATCGCGTGAGGGAAAAGAGAGAATAGTAAACCTACTGAAAGTAGGGTTTATAAGTCGATTTCGGATTTCAACTTATGGAGCTTCGGCCTTCTGCCTTCTGGAGACTCTGTGTTTAGCATGTCTATTTATAGTTCGCAACTGGCGATGGGATCCCTGATCGGGTCGGGTCAATTCGGGTTTGTTTACTGGCAAAAGCTGAAAAGCTCACTCAATTGCTTCTGGTTTTGTCGAAATTTACTATTTCTACGGTACTTTTTTATAACGGATAAATTCACAACTAATTCGACTAGGGGTAAGAAGTGTCAATAGAATGTGTCGTATCAGTCAAAAGATGGCATCAGGGATGGCAACGAGGCGGGTATGGGGTGAGTATGCCATCCTCCGTACCTGCCCCATGAATCTGCCCCCATTCCCATACCCGCCTTCATCTCTGTCGGGGTTTTTTTGGCACTCCTATACCTATACTCGCTGAGGGTTTGACCTCCATCAAGTACCTGTTTACCCGCCTCTTTTTTTTTTAAGATAAGTTTATTTAATATGAATGTATATATTAAATATATATATATAGAACAAGTATATAAGTATGTATATATATATATAATGGCAAAATTGTAATTACTATATAACAGGTATGGGGGGTGGTATCCTCATACCCGCCCCATACTTGACGGGTATTTTTGTTAAACCCCCATACCCATCTCACGGGTAAAAATTTACTCCTCATATCTACCCCTATTCAGATAATTTTATCGAGTACCCATCAGATTCGGGTACAATTGCTATCCGTAGATAGCATTCACAACAATAGTATCATTTCTATTAGGGCATAAGATGACTGTTCGTTTTGTGTCTCATTGTGTACCTCTCTCCATCCATTTATCTATTAATATAAGATGATACACATAAACGAGCACAATAGAATTGATCTTTATATCGGTACGCAATAGCCATCAACTCCTCCTTAATAGCAAATACGTGTCCAAATGAATATAAACAAATTGAGGTTGATGAGTCTTGGCTTTAGGATTGTTAGTGTTGCAGAAATTCATAGGATCGTTACATAAATTATTGAGATGGAGATAATGAAGCTTTGCACGTAATTTTGTAACTTAAAAATAGCAACTTTAATGATATAGTACATAAAAAATGTATTTGGGTTTTGTTTTTTTTACCCATAGTTGAATATTAGGGATCAAAAGAGGTGGACAAAATCTATAAGTCTTCTATGTTTAACATATTGAGAATCGCTTTGAATAATATTTGATGATTTTAGTTGTCAATTATATGCATATGAATAGAATTTCTAAGATTTGCTTTTTAGTATTATGATTTATGAGGATATAATCAACATAATGTGAGATTGTGAATGGTTAAGTAATCATTTTTCTTTTTTTCTTTTTTTACAATAAAGCTACTTTTGTAATATACATTGCCAAAAGAAGATCTAAGATACAAGAAACTGTTTGTATGTTTTAATGTTTTTTTTTTCAATTTTAGAAAAAAAGTCCATTGAACTTTTTAATATGTCCAAATCTAAATCATCTACATTAGTATAGAATCTATCGGGACTTGTTATAGTCATAACTTATAATATGTTAAGAATATAGCAATAACATTTCCAATACATTAGCTTTATGAGTTTTATTTTTCAAATATTTCTACATGATTATTCTTATTAAAATTGATTATTAAGTTTTTATAGCAAAGTAATGTTTTTATATATCAAAGCTTTATTTTTGATATAAAGTTATTAATTTAATTTTGGCATATGTATTTATTTATTTTTATAGATAAATGGAAAGAAGTTTAAGTACTACTAATAATTTAGCCTCTTCATGAAGATTCGATGATCCAGTTTAGACTCGTGCTAAATTGGTTCTTGGTATAAAGAACCATAATTTTTATTTATATTGCAACAAGCATTTAAAAGGTGGGGAAATCACAAAATTAAAGAAACATTTATCTAAGATCAAAGATGTGGACCCTTGTAAGCAAGTTAGTCATAATGTGAAATGCCGGATGAAAACATTGCTTGAAGAGTTTCATAATGAGAAAGACAAAAGGAAAAGACTAAACTATGAAATTAGTAGTAGAAGTTCTTTTTTTAATAGTTAGGATGATACTGGCAATGTTGATAGTACTATTCCTACCCAACAAGAAGGGATTGCTGCAATTGATGTGATAAAAAAAGAAGAAGATAGGTGCCTAACTTTTCTACTCCATGAACAATTCATGAAGTTCAACCTTCAATTTGTAATACCTTATGATATAAATAACATGTTTAGATGGTGATATGATACATTTATATCATTCAATTACACTCAGTCTTATTATTACCAGCCTATAGTGAATGTTATTGCCTCTTACGGTTTAGGATATAAAGGTTTTTAAATTGATGAGTATAGAAGTGATCTTTTGTGCAGTACTATTTTTGAAACAAAAAGTTATTTGAATGAAATAAGAATGACTTAGTCAACTTATGAGTGTTCAATCACGTGAGATTGTTGGAAAAATAAAATATGAGTCTATTATCAAGTTTTTGGTTTATTCTGCTAAAGGAACGATGTTTTTGAAGTCCATTGATGCATATGGCCTTATAAGAAATGATGATACTCTATTTGAGATATTTGATGAAATTGCGAGTGATCATTCCATCCACAAGCGTAAGAGTTACTCCCCTCTGAATTATAAATATTCTTGTATGGTGCACTTTAAGGTTGATTGTGCATGCTTGGTTTATCCCACATGTAATTTGGTGCCAAACATTCATGATTGTAATGGCTACTCCCATAATTGTCGCAACACAATATGGAATTCAATTGAGCTTCCAAAAACATGTCACCAAACCTTTCTTTCCAATACGGTGATGTTACCATAGGAGACGACATATCATAGCTCTTATAAGAGTATTGTCTACTCTTCTATTGTTAGTTGCAGCTATGACAATAAATTGTAAATCCTAACAATAAATCACAAACTCAAAGTCAAAGTAGAGAAGTTCAAAAGATAATTAAATGAATAAGTAAAAAAAAGTGAAATACTAGAAAAATAAGATAAATACAAAAAAAAGTGTTCGATCAATAAAATATAGGCTTTCCTAATATTACTGTCCCCGATAATGACTTCAAAAACTTGGTTGACTAGGGTTAATGTTAATATTAAAATTTTATTGCAAGTGCACGATGTAGTTATAATTAGCACAAGCAAATACGGGTCGATCCCACGAAGATAATAAGTACTAGTAATTAATCTTTTTATGTTATCTAACCTATAAATCAGATTTTGGATTTTAATTAAAAATTAAGCAAAAAAACTAAAATTGGAAACAATAATGAATGCAACACAGAGGAAATTACTTAGGAAAATCAATATCAAATAATAGTGTCCAAGGGATGAATCCCCCTAAGAATCCTTGAATTATTAACCTTTTATGATGCAATCATATTATTGATTATTAGACCGTGAAAATTCTTATCTTATGTTAATATTTTTCTTAAGACTATTAACAACTGTTCCATCAGTTGATTAACGAAACTCTTTCTCGTTAAAACCCTTAAGATTGTATTATCAATTCATAAATTTTGCTATTAGATTCAACCTTAATAAAAAAACATTTATTTCGGCCTATCTCTAGGTTTACATGCAACTCCTAATTATAGTAGATCTATTCGTACAAGAGGATTCCTTAATCTCAATCATATGAAATCAAATCATACACTAATATTTTGGATATATTAGAACAAGAATAAAATGCATAATTGAATCGCAATAAACCAATCAATATAATTGCATTAAGTAAAAGATCAAAACATATTGTTATCCTGACTTAAGGTTCATCACACCTAGACACTAAACAACTTAGTTACTAATCATAGAAAATAAAACCAAAGATAAATATGCAAAAAAAACTAATAAAAATAAAGACATCATAACCTTAAATCTCCCTTTCTCTTTAATTGGATCTTCTTGTAAGTTTGGATTTGTTGTTGTTATCTATGGGTCTCTTGATATATTCTTCGTGATTTCCTTATCCCTTGATCAAAATTGTCACCTATGAATGTGCCTTACGCCTCAAAACTGCTTAAAAACTTGGCTCTCTTTTGTTTTCCTCCGCTCACGTCCTTTTATAATAAAATTTAGGATTTCTAAGATATACACGGTCACTTACACAGACGCATAGGAGACTGTGTATATTTAAAAATACCTAAATTCATGATATATAAGCATAGAGACATACAAGACAACATAAACCACTATGTATGTCTAGATATACTGGCATGTAACTCCACACGACTAGAACTAAAATTCTTTAATCTTCACATGTTTGTAAAGACTTACGCGGTCACTAGACATGGCCATGTAGGTCCTAAGTTACTTCAAATCTTTAGTTTATGCTATGATTTCATCTTAATTCTTCTCTTTTTCATCCATAAAGGCATAAATGCACTTAAAGAGAATTAAGTACCAAAAATACAAAAAAATTATAAGATATAAAGCAAAATACATCACATATGGGTTTACAACTATAGTTAAATTAACATCTCTAAAGTTTCTTACTAGGATGATCTCTTACCAAATTACACTAAAGGGATCCTTCAACTTTCATTACTGGTTCAGCCGGATTTTGCTAGACCGGAACATCATTATTTTGATCCATGATTCCGAGTAGCTTTGGCTGGAGAATTCCTGCAAAACAGATAAAGGCGCGCTGGGGGTTGATCCCCGGGATGCTACTCTGACGCTCAAGTTAGTGTTTTTGTGAAGATTTTTTGTAGCTTTCTATAGAGAAAAGTAGGGTTATGGAGTCGTACCTCTCTTATGGCGAGATAATGAGTTTATATAGTAAATACCTGTAAGAATTAGGTCATCTTGGAGGAATGGGCCGATCAACCCATGTACCTTTTTAAGTTTGGGCTTGGGCCTAGCACGACCCAACCAGGAAGAATTATATAATGAAAAATAAAATTGTGTTTTTTAATTAAATTAATAAAATCGTAGTTTTTCTCATATATTAATACATATGAATCGAGTAATTAATTATATAATTATTTTCGTCAGATGGAAGTGTATTTTAAAGTGTGCCTTCATTAATATGTATGTTTGTAATTATAATGTTATTGCTTTCAAAGTGTAGTTGATTTGTACGGTAATTGATGTAACATGCTTTAAAATTACGTGAGTGTGGTGTATATATTATATATGCTGAGAGATGCATTTGATGTGGTAGTTGGTCGAGACTTAGCTAGGTATGGTACTAAAACAAAAGAAATAACATTCAGTTGATCAAAACCAATACAATGTGGTAGATATTATTCGATTACGTGTAAATCATGTATGATGCTTATTATGGATAAATATAAAACTTTAGTTAGCACCTTTGCGTCAAATAGTTAGAAATGTTGAAGATTTGTGCATATAAAAATTGAAAGATAGTATTTATTTTCACTTATCAATTATTTTTATCCTATCTAATCTATATTATCTTGTTACTTATTATTTCAACTGAAGGCTTTGTAATAGAAATATGAAAACTTAAACGAATTTTAGACATGCTTTTTCCCGTAAAATTGAATCCAAGAGATTTATTTATGAGATTTTTGATTACTTAAAATTTGTTAAGTATATTATTTTAATAAAATTCAAGTGGTCATATATAATTATTGGATAACAATATGTAAGAGGTCCAATAACATTGATATGGTCTCGTTGTGTGACATCTAGGGATGCAAAATGGTTCGACCTAATTCGGTCCAACTCAATTTAACTTGAAGTTAATAAATTTAATTCAAGTTGACCAAATTTTAAGTTAGATTTTGTTTTTGACTTATAAAAATTTTTAAACTTAAAAATTAGGTTTAAATTTAAGTTACATTGTTCGATTTAGCTTAAAACTTGAACCTTAATTATATTCAAAATAATGCCATTTAAATTTAAAAAAATGTGTCATGTCTTTAATAATAAATAATAATTACGTCAGAAAATTTAAATTTCTATTAAAAAGAGTTAATTCATTGTAGCCCAAAACAAAAAAAGAGTTAATCCAAAAAGTTCAAGTTTTGGAAGTTTTGTAATTGGTGCAAAGACGTAAATATTTTATTTATAGAATCACATTTCTTCTTGGTGTCTTTTTATTTTCAATACGTCTTAATAAAGAGGAGGAAATTAATTATATAAATAAAGCATTAGAATCTTAGCCTCAATCACAAATCCTAAGGGAATGAGTTTCTAGAAACTTATCTTTATTAGACTTTTGAATATTTAATAATTTTTTAAAGGGGTCAAATTTTTGGATTTGATTACCCTAAATGATTGTTGAACTATTTAATAGTTCTCTAAAAGAAATGAAATTTTGAATCTAACTCAAGCCAATTGAGTTTGATTTGGCCGATCAATTAAAGACTAATTAGGTCCAAATCAAATCAAAATTTCTAAGTTCGATCGTGCTTTGAATTAGATCCGAAGTTTCCAAATTTGACAGGTGCTTCGAAGGATACAGCAAGTAATATCAAGCCCAATTATAGATGTTCTTCCGACATAAGTCTTTGGGATCCTGGGATGTGTATGGTTTACGAGTAATCACCAATAGGCAATAGGAACATCCCACGTCAAACAAAATACATTCAAAGTAGAATCGTCAATCTCATGTGATGTAAGCATATATCAGGCATATAATAAGCTGCACTAACCTTGAATGACATGGTGGAGGGCTGAAATAATTCATTATATTTTTTTCTCTTTTTTAGTAATTAAATATAATTAATTAAAATATATTAAAATTTAATGTAAAATAAAATTTCTCAATATTTTTAACCAACCAATCACTATCAAAAATAGTAGTAATCATTCATTCCTCTTGACCGTCATTATAATTATAATGATTATACCCATTCTCATTCTTCACTATATTCATTCTTATTCCTATTATCATTCCACATGTGAACCAACTGGCCCCTCATTCAATCTCGATAGAATCCTTGAAGCTGATTCAAATTGGTGACAATCACTCGATTCCATAAAGAAGTTATAGCCTAAGTGTTTCTCTTATACTTTCATTTCATGTAAGATAATGAATTTGTTCTTACATTTGAATTGTGAGAAAGCTAAGTTTTAATCTCTTCCATTTTGGTTCGTCTTTTTGATTCTCACACATTCTTCACTTCTACACCTATCATTTCGAAACTTAAGTAATTGTTTCACTTGTTTCTGATTAAATTTTATCCAAGATAGAAATGGCCGAATAAGTTGTGGCCTCTTCTTATAACGTTTGAGGTTCGAAAAGACCTCAAACCATTGGAAAAGATCATGTAGCTTGATAAGTCAAATTATTCATATAAGATTTTGGGATAAATTGAAACTAATTTGACTTATCTCTATGTGAATGTGGAGCTTTATTTAGTTAGTTCTCACACAATTCAACTTTATTGCTTAATATGTGCAAATGGATAGATTTTGGGGCAAGAGACATAACTTTTGTTGTGGATATCAGATTAAGGTCATTCAAATACGCTTTCAAAGAAGACTCCGAATTCTACAACTTTGGTGAAGAATCCGAGGAGAGATTTTGCCGTCTAAAGGAAAATTGCACATTTTGTAGATGCCTAATGTATATCCGACCAACAGACATGATGTCCCTTCAAACGGACATGAGTAGAGCTGGAAAGTTGGAAAACCCAAGAAGGTCTGCTCAGCAAACATTATGTCCACTCAACGGACATTTACTAGACAAATTCGCTCCAGAGACTCGAAAAGGTTCATTCAGCGGACATGAAGTCTGCCTAACGAACTTTGTCGGCACTATGACGATCTACATTCCCTTGTTTAACAAAAACTAGATTTTTTCGAGCCCAAGACACTATAAATACTCATTTTTAAGACCAATAGAAGGGGTTCTGCACTGAAAATAAGGTTGCACAAAAGGAGGCACCTAAAAGAGGTAAAAAGGGAGAGAAAAGAGGATTGAATCAAGCATTGGAAGCAATCTTGTTTTATGTTCTCTCTACCTTCTCTCTCTACTCTTTCTTAGATGTTGATTGTCTTTATTTGTATGGATTTTGTTATCATGCTCTGGAACTAAACTTTATTTAAGGTGAGGGATATAGCCTATTTTGGGGGATTGATTTATATTTTATGGATTGATTGGTGTTAAATTAAAGTTCTTGGGTTATGTTTATCTTTCTTGAACTTTACTGTTGTTTCTATGCTTGATCACCATAGATACAACCTTAGGAATTATATGATGAACTAAAACGTGAAGTGTGATTTGTGTACTAGGAAGATAAACACTTTAGATTTAGAGATAGAGATATCCTAAACAAGTTTGATAACTTATGGTTGCTTGTTCTTAATGAATTTGACTAGTTAGATTTCGCATTGAGAGATGGTAATCAACTAGTTAGGTATTCTTATATGTCTTGAGAGCGAATATGAGCAAATTTGTGCAATTGTTATTATAACTTTTCATTCAATCAATTCCATAATTTATTGATCAATCTCTTAAATTGTTGAACCCCAAAGCCCTAAGTCTAAATCATCATATTTCCCTTGTTTGTTTATTTAAAAGCTTTACAATTTATTGTCTACTCTAATCCAATCATCTTTTAAGTTTCTTGTCATTTTAGTTCAAGTAATTAGGATTAATTCAGTAGTGAGTATCTTAGTCCTTGTAGGAGACGACCTTGCAATACTCGATTTGTAGGTACTAGGAACGATTCTGTGCACTTGCAGATTTTGTCGACCACAACTATAGCATTTCAAAAGCTAGAAATTGGATGCTTTTGACGAACAAATGAGTTTTGGGAGAAAATGTTGTTGGTTTATGTCTTACCATAAATTGGTTGATTATAGTTTGGTAACATAATTGGTTTAAAAGTATTATGTATTTTATGCATATTTGATTAATTAACTGATGTATAAGATACAATATATATGATAAGAGGACATTATAAATGTAATTATAATGAAATCATAATTATAAAATTCATATTGTATTTAAGTATTGTCCTTAAATTATTCTTAATCATTGTTATTTTAGGATTAGACATTAATAGAGTAAAAAATTATCACATGTTTCTTCCTTAAAGAGGAAGTAGTTGACTTGGTAGACTAAAGTATAAAGCTTCTTAAATAAACATGTATGTGCTTGTTGTAAAATAAGATTATTGAACTAATCCACATGGATTCCATTTAGAATACTACTTGTATGTCTATAAAAATTTTCATTGTGATGATTGTATAAATGATCATTTGATTTGAGATCTCTAAAGCATCTCATGTAGAGATTATTATATTTTGATATTACTTAGACCTATCCTAGTCAAGGATAGCTCGTTTAGTAGTTATTGATTATAACAAGAACTATATAAGGGTAGCTAAATGATCAATATAGGATTCATTATCCTAAAGTGAATAAGAATAATTTTCATTATTCTCAATTAATATTGATTCAGAAAATTTTTAACCAAAGTAAAATGACACTTTGAAAAGTAGTTTTCAAATGTCACTAACATAATTAATTACTAATGGTGAAAAAAACTAATGTGATTGGACTTAAATAGATTAGACATTAATTTCATATTCTATTTCTAATTGAAACATTGAATGATAAAATGATTAAATTATACAAAAAATCATACACAGAAAAATTAGTCAAAATGACTTTGATATTCCTAATATTCGATGGTTATAATGTGTTGGATGTTTAATTAGAGAATTAAAAATAAATTAAAAAGTTTAATCTATCTAACCTTAAATATAGTTTTATATCTATTGGAAACTTATTTAAGAATTTAATAAGTCACACACAAGAATAGTTAAAGAAAGAAAAGATAATTTAGTTGGACTTAAAAGTTTGAGGAACTTTACGATCAAATATAAGATATTTGATAAATAAGGACCAATATTAGATATTGGATCTTATTTGCACATAATTAGTATTTAATTAGAACTAATTATTAAATACTAATTATAATTCAATGAATTTACTAAAGAGTCCAAACCTTATTTATAATAGGCGTAAGCTCTAAAAAAACCAATTTTTCTAGTTAACCCCTCTCTACACCTACATATAGAGTTATCTCAACTTGTTCGTGTAAATATTGTTAAAGGTTAGACATTTGAGCGATTATAATGGTTAAGCTAAGTATGCGAATTCCAAATGAGCTAAAGAAAAGGAACCAAAGTTTATCAAAAAGTACAAATTCATACTTATCCTTTACTATATATGTTCATTGATCATGTTCTAAAATTTAAAGTGACATTGACTTTTGAGAAATCAAATGAAAAGGTTTTATTTTTCTTCAGCTATGCGCGAGAATAGATCCTCACTTAATTTCTCAACAAATATGCTCTATATTTTTTATGTGTCGTAAACATTATACAAGATGGGTACTTGTACTGATTAAAAACTATACAAAAATTGAAGAAAATCTTAACTAATATCTATTTACATGCTATCAATTCTTATAGTTAATCATATCAATCTTTACATTTAAGCTACATATATGTTGCAAATATGTTTACATCTGAAGGATCTATTATCTTAAGTTTGTAAAGATCTTGAAACTGATGACAGAAGCGTAATTTAGTGAAAGTATTTTTAATTTAAGATTGTGAAAAGATAGAAACAAGTTGGATAGCCTTGCAAGTTGGATATTGCCTTGAAGTATATGACATCGTATAAGATGACAATCAATCTTAATATATGTGATGTGTTCATGAAAGGCGTCATTGTAAGCAATTTATATGGTAATTTGATTATCACAATAAAGAGGAGTTATAGAGAAGGAGGTAACACATATATCTTGAAGTAATCTAAGTAACCATATGAGCGCAAAGGTAGTATTAGAAAGAAGTTGATATCTTGCTTTTATACTATAGAAAGAAACAATTGTTTATTCTTGCTACGCTTGAAAAATGAGAAGCATTTTAAAAGAGAAATAGTAGTTAGTAGTGGACCAACTATTAGAGAAGTCTCCAACCTAATTAACATTAGGTTATGCTCTTAATTTTGCTAATGATGAGCTAGAAAAGTGAATACTATGAAATAATGTACATTTGATGTATCAAAAGATGTAAAAGTCAACAAAAAAGTGAGTGGTATGAGGCGGAATCATGAATTAGATAACAATGAGAACAACTTAAGCAATATTAGGAAGACTAATATTGAGGTGGATAAGGCTATCAACTAGTTAATAATACAGAGTACTATAACTGATAATAGTCTCATTACTAGTTGAAATATTAATATTAGACTCTAATAGGGTGCTAACATCTTAATGTCGATGAGACTATGAAAGATTATATCAGTAGCATATTTGGATTGTCAGAGAAGATAAATTAAGGAATCAAAGGAAGTGCTAAGACTTAAAAAGTAACTTAAAGTACTCAAATCCTTCTTTTCAAACTATTGGTAGAGAAAATATTTGAGAATGAAGATATCTTGAGCTTCACTGATGTATTTATCATACCATCAACATAAAGAATAAAGGTGTACCTTTGTTTTTGTTTTTTTTTTAGGAACAAGGCATTATTATATGAGTTATATTGACAGCCAAGATGGATACTAGTGGAGCTAAATTGGGGAAACCATGCACAAGAAACTTATTTAACTAATATAGATTGCCATTAAAGAAAGTATTCTTGAAATCCATATGCAATAATTGCCAATTCTCTATAAAAAAAACTATGGATGGATCTTAAATGGGTTACATAAGTAAATGCCTCTTTATAATCAATACTATACTCCTAGGTAAGGCCTTTAGCAATAAGTTAGGATTTATATCATTCCACGGATCCATCATCTCAGGTTGGAAGGTAAATCAACCATGTATCAAGTCTTAGTACTAGTAAATGCTTATAATTCTTCATCCATTTCTTTTTGTCATAAAGGATTAGAGCTTATTTCACAATAGGTACGAGGTCCACAATATGAAAATCTTGAAGATGGATGAAAAGATAACTTAAATGATTAGTACAATAAGGAATGAGTTGCGGAGCAGAAGATTTTAATGAGTGAGTTGATGAAGAAGGATCATATGACGAAGCAAATTAATCCATAACTAAAGAATATAAAATGGGATAAGATATAAACTTTATCGAATTGCGATAAATGTTACATGATGAACCTACAAGAGAAATATTAGGGAACAAAGATATGATTGTATGAGAGAGAAATAGACAAAAAGCTTCACTAACTCAGAATTTTGAAAGAGTTGAAAATATCATATACTTTTTAAAAGGTCACATAATAAAAGATACGAAGTCTTTGAAATAAAGGATCCTAACACTAGTACCCATTGTATTCTATAACATATCTTAGAAAGCAATAAAATCCTGCTTATAATTCTAATTTGGTGTATTCACGTGATTGGAAAAGGAAAGAAGAACAAAGTAAGGGTTGTTAAAGACTTTAAGAGTTTGATAGTTAAGAGTACAATTATGTAAGCATTTACAAAGAGGGATATTACATATATATAGTGATACAATTTATATACGTAAACCTATCAATTCTGGTTTTTTCTTTAGTTAGATGCAAATCCAAATGCTTTACTAGTAATTATGTAGTATGTTAAAAATACAGGCAATTAACTTATATATTATATATTATTGCAATCATGAAACTAAAAATACTTGTACGTTTACATTTTAAAATGTAACAATATGTAACAATAGCAATCCAACAATTCACTTAATATATAGGAAAAATAACTAATTTGGTATCACATTAAAGTTGTAGTTCTTCTAAAAGACAATCTGTTTCTGTTTAAAGACAAACCACAAAATTATATATAATTGTAATTCTTCAACAAGACAATTTGCTTCAAGTTAACCATTTATATATGAAGTAGTAGAAATGCAATTTCCAACTTTAGATGATTGACATATCAAGAATACGAGAGAAAAGTTGGAAAAAAAATTGCACAATATTTGTCATTAGCTTGGGTTCTAAGTTCTTTTATGGTTTTAACGGAACGGTGGTCTAAAGATTAGTAGCTTTAATTAAACATTATAGTCTATGTTGTATGATCTCTCTATTTATACCGCTACAATGATAGGTATAATTTGTCGTTATAGATTAGATCAAACGTTTCGTGAAGGATCTTAGAATTTATTTTATGCAATTAAGCAAGATAAAAGAAGTTAACACCCTGACAAATTATGAGTTATTAAGTTAGAGGAGGATATGAGAGTATGATAACGACTGGAGCAAATCTGAACCACCTAATTAAGGTTAAAATTAACAAACTTGGCTGGTTGCTCATCTCATAAACAAAAAGAGGTCTACTTTTTCTTCAGATTGTACGAATAGGCATTACAATCATGTTGAATTTACATCAACTATGCATCTCTATAATTGTAAATGTAATTAGTTATATGGTTAAACTATTCCCATTTTTTTTAGTTTTTGACTAGGGTATCTACCGGCGGATCCAGTGACGAATCCCTTCGCTGATGGGAAGGCACCTCACAAGGTGGGATAGCTGGCCCAAAGATTTAAAGCTGCTCCGTACCCAAAGTCAAGGATCGAACCTCTGACCTTTGGTTAAGGGTGGATAAGTCCCTTGCCACTCAACCACGCCCCTTAGGTTAACTATTCCCATTTTCAGTAACGAACATGTAATATGCAAAATAATGAGTTATTTTGATAAAGATTGAATACTCTTATTCTATATGTCAACTTAATTAAGAATATTCCGTTGAATGATAACGAACTTCTTGTTTTTAGGATACCACAAAAATTTGCCAATAACACTATGACCTTCGTCTCGAGCATTACATAATTGTGCTAGCCCCTTTTTTTTTTCCCCTTGTGTTTCTTTTAAATGCATTATTTCTTGATTGGAAATAGTATTATGAAGAAACATTTAATTTGTTATTTACTGAGAAGTAAAATGAACTAAAAGGTTGAAGTTGAATAATTGACTGAAAAACAAATGTAGCGTTTGGTGGTTAAAGCAAGATTTGCAGTTGACTAGTGGTGGCCGATTTAGTCCGAAATGTCAACGATTGTAAAGCATCGATATATGCTCAACAGACTTAACTGTAAAAGTTTTAAATCGTTCAATTTTTTAGTTTAATTTATTTAAATAACTTTTGTTTATAAAAAGTAGATAAATTTATTACTCAATCAGTCAATTTTTATTAATTAATAAGTTTTTTATAAACTAGAATAAATTAATTAATTTTATTTAATAATATCTTTTTTAATTAAAATTTAAATTCTTAAAAAAGCAAGTTTAAAATTTTTCAATTATATTTCAAATTCTTTAATTATATTCATTCATTAGTCAATTTTATAAATATCGATTGGATCTTTTAAATTTAAGCATCTTTTTTTACCGATTTAACTTTTAGTCTGATTTTTAAAACATTTAAAATATTTAATTGACTGAGAGGATATGATTTCTTGGTTGTTGTTTAGTTGGTCACCTAATTGTAGTTGTAGGCAGGTTAGGTTAAAATTCTTCAAAACGCCTTATCGATTACTATTCTTCAAATTACTTTGTAAACCTATGAAAAGAGAATTCTGTTTTAATTGCCCAGAGTTTCATAGAGTTAAAATTGGTAGTCTTGAGAATGGGGTTGCCCTCTTCCGTGATTATTATGAGATGAATGTCAAATGCAATTTCAACAACCTAGTTAATATCAGAATTGTCCATTCCATCTATCTGCGTCCATGAAAAACCCATTTAAAGCGTGACCCTTTTGCTCCGTACAAATTACAAAGCACTTTCTTCCTAATTTCCAATGACAAACAGACAATCAACCAAGATTCAGAACCAAAAAAACCGTGATGACCAATGATCCTAGAATTCCATTACTTGAGCGGAAAACCTTAATTTAAAGAAAAGATCAAATCTTTAGCCTCGTAATGTCGACAAATAATGGAATTCAAGTAAAATTTCGTTGACTTATCAGTAAAAATGAGAAGGTGCAAGGTGTTTAAAGCCTTTGAAATCACTTATTCCACATCGTGTTCTTACTCTGTTCTAACTCATCTTATCCACATATTTATATAGGTTCAACATAAATATGTAGATGAGATGAGTTGAAATAAAGTAGGAACAGTAAAAATAGAACAGGTTATCTGATCTCATGTTTAAAGGTAATAATGATTAAGGTTGGAGATTGATCGGTGGAGGAAGAAGAGAATAGGAGAAAATGATTAAGGCCTAGCAATAGCATGCATGCCTGTAAAAGTAAAGAGTTAATGTACTTTCAGTTGAGGAATGAAAATTGTTCTCTCAGACGTTGTCCAACTAGTCCAACAATCACAGCAAGAGATATATCATTCTACAACTTCAGAGGAGCTGCTGACAAACTGAAGTTGAACTTAACCGATCCCTATTTAGATAGAACAATGAATTCAATCGATATGAAGAAAAGGGCCTTCAGCTCCTTATAAAATTTCTCCCAGTAAAACCAACATCGACATGGAAATGTCATTAAGCGTTAGTTTGTCAAGTCACTATGCCTTCAAATCTTGTACATATAAGACGATGTTAATAAGCGTTAGTTTGTCAACTCACTTTGCCTTCACTTGTTCTTGTTACTCTGTTTAATCTATAGTGATTCTTGTTACTCTGTTTACTCTATTTACGAAGATCTATCTATCTGATAAATGAGACCCATAAAAATTAAATAGATAGATGCTCATAGAACATAATAGGTACAGAATAACTACAACAAGCGATCTCAACCCAATTGGAAGAGGCCATTCAATATCAAGCTGAAGTCTGCGATTAGACATCGTTACTTTCTACTTCAAATGTTCCAACTCGTGCTTTAGAATTAGCGGTACATTGTTGGAATCTTCACTAGGTCATGATTTGTGCTTGAAATCGTTTCCACTTACTGAACGAATGAAGTTCGAACTAGTTCTTTACTAAAAACAAAGAAGAATCTAAATAACATAGCATTTTCTATGTCAGTGAATTGTCAAGTCCCCCAAAATGTTCAACTTAATGTTTGATAAACCCAAATTACTCCATTAACAGTGAATCTTGTTACTGTGAGTGCTAGATAAAGTGAATTAGATTATTTAAAAACCCAAATTCATCGAGACTTCAATCAGACCTCAGATTTTCCCCAAGAATTGGTCTATTTGAACAACATTTGCATTTTCGTTAAAAAAAGGACAGGTTCTCATTGTTGTTGAAAGGATTCATTCGCAAAAACAGAAATATCACTACTGACTTTTTTGTCTCTTAGGGAGTAACATTATACACTCTAATAAATCAAATTCAGGTATTACCCCATTGCCATTCCTGATTCATACAAAACTTGAAACCAAAACTGCTATGTAACGGAGATATTCCCTTCATCTCTTAATCTAAGTGCGATACAAGTAATAACCTGCATACCGATACTGGTGTTACGTGATACATGGCGAGTCTCCAGCCAACATCTTCATCACCGAAAATGCCTTTTCTACTGACTTTTATCTACCGTGAATTAAGTTTCTAGAAGTTCATGCATGCAGGTCCTTGTCTGCCTTCCACACAGGAGCTTTTGGAACAGCACTCTCGTTTAGGACCCCACTTCCATTTTCCACACCCATTAGAGGATCAGATTCACCTTCTTTGGCCTAAAAACATTGAACAAGGACAGATTATAAATTACTTCAAAAAAGCCAGGTAATTTTACTGAAGGAACAAAGTTACTGAAAAAGCAGTGGAGAAAAGCAGAGATTCAAAGAAGAAACTCTACATATGTGAAACCTACAAAATTAGGCATAAAGGCCATGTCATTTACTAAAAAAAGGTAAAACATTAATTACCTCTGGTATCTTTGCCGATGCTTCACTAGGCTTTTGCTGGGCCTCAATGGTGCAACAATAAGAATATAGAACCATCCCAACTACTGCAATAAGGATCCCTAAAATGTTTCGCCAGCTAAACGGATCACGAAGTAGAACATAACCAAAGGCCAAAACTAGGCATGTTTTCAAATGTCCCAGGACCTGATATGTAACTGGAGATGTCTTTCCAATTACCAGAAATGTACTGAAGTTTACAGACACGGATATCAGGCAGGATAGAACAATGAAGAACTGTAACCAAATAACCCATGTACGACCATATTAGAAATAATAATTGGAAATGCAAAATCAAAGATCATTTAGGAATTCTTTCGGTCCTCACCAGGACTTGGGGCGTATAATTGAAAGCAAAAACATTGTGGTTTGTCAGAAGCCAGTCCAAAACTGGACCAGTGATGAACAAAGTTAGCGCCTGATAAGGGCAGGATTGATAAAGAAGTTGGGTTGATGAAACCTTGAATTTCTTCTGGATGGTATTGGTCATCTGAAAAGTCTGGTCAAGGTTTCAACAGATACGATAGGAAGATACCAAACAATTAAACTACAGTGAGCATGGATGTAATACTGTCTACAGTACTATATGTTTATGTATTTGCTTTTCTTTTGTCGTGACATTGTAAGATAAAAAATGCAGCATTTGAGCTATTAATAGTGAACTGCAAAGGGACTTCATCTAAGGATACAATCTGAGCAATGCAGGTTGTAACAACTGCCAAGAGGGACAGGACAGAACCGAGCAGGTTGAGTTGAAGATCAGTTACAGTTGCAATTCCAACACCCACGAGAAGAATCGCTAGTGAAAGCTGGATGTTTCGACTACATTCAGTCAATGAAATATCAGTAAACAGCAACAGTCACAACAAACTTGATGAGGAGTCAACAGAAATTGAATTGCACATTTTTTCATGGGGCAGATTTTATGATCAAAGTCAACGAAATCATCTCTTCCACTACTCAGGGCCAGCAATCTTGCAAGGCACAGTAAAATAGGAAATGAACTACTGAAACTTACAATGTCCTACATAAAGGTGGAAGCATGAAACCTGAAAAATCTAGCAGTGAAGTCAACATTTAGTTTTAAGTTTGATTTTTCCTTGGGTTCAAAAACTTGGACTACCCTTGAGAAAACCGAATGACAATGACAAAACTTGGCTTGACTCATCTACTTCACTGCTCTCAGGATTCTTAAATGGACAAATCTAGAGTTAATCCTTAGACAATATGAAGCAAAATTTTTATCCTACTATGGCTTCTATCAGCCGCATATGCATCAATCAACCTCTTCTAGATTTTAATTTTAAATAAGTAATTACAGTCAACAATGTGCACATGAGCGCAATAACTCATGTGAAACAAAGAAATTCATTCTCTTCAATAGACCTGATGATAAAAGAATGAACAATATATGGATCAAACCACAAAGATCAAAAGTAATAAGTCTCACCTGAATTTTTTCCTGAAGAAAAGTGTCTCCAAAAGAACGGTACAAGGGATGATGGCCAATTTTGTCATCTTAAATTTAGAAAATAAGAGAAGAAAATTCAGAGTTAATACTCATAACAATAGTGAAATTTCACAATTATGAGAGTAAGCTCCAGCTAAATTTAAAACAAATGATGCTTTAGCAGAATTGCAATTTACACTGGTATATTCACATGAAATTTGAAGCTTTCAAGTTCGAGATGACCCCAGAAAAAGATTCAACAACAAGAGACATAATCAAATAAAGTGAACAAATAAATGAAAAGGCAAGAAGAGAGACAAAGATATAGAGAAGAGAGAACTTTCTTAAGGTCCACGTCCAGAATTTCAAAACATGGGATAACTGCATGGCAGTAATCACGAAGTTGAAAGGTCAATGTAACTATCCACATTTGATTCACACATTTGGAAAATCTACTATCAAAAATTTGGAAAAAAGGAATTAACCAAACATGGCCATCAAAACCTTATGCATGAATTATGTTTCACCATTCATTTCTTGCTCAGAACTAATGAACCATTCCTCGAAACACAAATAACTCCAAAATGTCTTTGATTCTCATAAACGGGGCGATTGTCAAAACAGAACAATATTTAACAACATGGCAATTGATTGACATAAAAAAATAAAAAAAAGTGATAATATTCTGCACTAACATTAACACCCAAAGAAAATGAATTTACCTGATAGAAGCCTACAGAATTGAAACCCAAGCTAAGATTCAAAAGCCCAATGGAAATTCCATTTAATACGCCAAATCCCATTACAGCTCTAGCATCAAAAGGCTTGTGCTCAAACAATTTTATCCATAATGCCACATGAAGTGAACAAAATGTCACCAATAGATGCCAGCTTGTCAATGTTGTGGCTGCATCCTTCATGAGTCAAAATCAGTATGATAAACAAAATCCCCAAAAGTATGGCTTAGTGAACACAGTAATGATCAGAGACCGGGTGTAAAGTGGCTGTAAGCCACATTACAATGATTAATAAGCTCACGAACAACTGTCTAGAGTGAATTCAAACATAATCTGAAGTAGTACATGTAATCAATGACAGGCATCATGCCTCAGCAAATATATAAAAATGTGGTACCCAAATCGATTAGAAGCAGATGCAACCATGCCAGATACAAGCAATGATTAAGATTGCTCCATTCCAATTCAGAACATTCTAAATGCAAGCAAAATGATCGATTGAAAAGAAAAGCACGATTTCATATAGGCAATACTGTGATTTTAGCTTTGAGATGCTGAGGAACTAGTTATAGTTACATCTGTTCTTTTCTACGAGCATTTCTCTTATTGAATGTCCATAAAGGCAAAGCCATAAAACTTAAAAGTGAAACGTAACTTACTTATCAATTTCTATATTCTCTCCCATCATTAATACATGGATTTTGACTTTCTTTTTCTTTCCGATTTCAATAAATCAGAATGTCCTTGAAATCAAATTAAATTGACCAGTTGCGATTTCAGATATTCATCAACCATTTAGGTACAAAATAGCAGAAAACTGAATTAACCATCTATTTTAACATCTTTAGCTTACATCCCATCCAAGTATCATAGTTTTCGCATTGATGATGTGTATGTCTTTAGCAACTAAAGTCAGAATGATACGGACACCAAACGATAATCAAGCAGCACTCCCTTCACTTCAAAATTTCTTCCCTTTTCTTTTCTACAGAACCCTCAAACCAATATCATCTCGGTAGGGCTTTTAAAATGCAAAACTTACTTTAGATCTAATAATAACAACTGATAACCTAAAACCCACGTTAAACAAACCTCATCATAGAGGTCAATGTTCAACATCAATCAAGAAAGCAACCAGATGAATCTAGCACAGAAAATATGATAAGAAACTGAATGAAGTTGACTCACCGAAAGTGAAACCGAGTGTGCTAATAAGGGCCTTGTTGCAAATCACTATCGATACCGACGAAACGACTGATAAACTCAAAGCCCCGATAGTCCCCAACTGGAACCTCTGGTTGTCACTCATCTTCACCACTCCAAAACTCTTTTTTCTTTTTCTCGTATATATTATTATTTTGTTATGTCCTCCTATTCTACACCGATCGGGATCCACCAACCTCAAATCCTACAAAATAAACCATACTCAACCCATTACAGGGGGGAACCTATATGATTGAACGAGCATATACCCACAAGTTTTCAACAACAAGCGCACAGAAAATCATTAAAAACATAAGAAACAAGATTCAGAAGTACCTTTAGAAGTCAGAATTGAATCGAAAACAATGTGAAAATGAGAAGGCCCAGAAGAGAATAAAACAAAAAACGAAATAACGTGAATGACCCAGTAATGAGAAAAGTGGAAGGAGTGTAAATGTTAGTTCTTTTGTAGAGTAGCGAAAGGAAATGAAAACAAAAGGAAGAGGGATGCTAAAGCTCCATATTATATTAGTGCAGTGAAGTAATAGGGTTAGATTTTAACTAAGGGGCGTTTATTCCGGGGATCATACAAGAATGTGGCCTAGTCATATAATTCACATCTTACACATTTTAGAATAAAACGTCTACCGTTAGGGTATGTTTGGATGTACATTAAAGGATGAAAGGGAATTGAATGAAATGACTCAAATAACTCAGGTAATTGTTTAGGAATCTATTTTGGATGTACATTAAAGGATGAAAGGGAATTGAATGAAATGACTCAAATAACTCAGGTCATTGTTTGGGAGTCTATTTTGAAACAAGATGGAATAGCAATTAATGGCATTGGAAGCCATCTTTTGCCATCTAAAATTCAATATTTTGTGACCCCCCAAAATGGAGGATCAGGGATGGAATGACATGGCTTGCCTTCCAACTCCTAATTTAATGACAAAAATACCTTTAAAAAATTAATGAAATTACAACCTTAGTCCAGCAAATACCTACACGGTTACATGTTACTACATCCATTGTGTTTCTCCTTCAACTAGCTTCTTCTATTGATGAACGTTTTTCTCCATATCTACTAGGGTCATTGGTCTTCGTTTCATCAGGTAAGCATCGACCAGTTTTCTGTGTTCATCTTCTTGATACTTTTTGTATGTGAAGAAATCAAAATTTTTTATTGATGCTGGTGTCGTCTTCTTTGTTCATCGATAGACGTGCGCTTATTATGTATTATATGTTTGAGAAGTTTTGTAAATCAAAGGATGTGTGTTTTATCCTATGTTATGTGTTTGGACATCCTACAATTTGAAATGTTTTAGGGTTACTAAAATAATTTCATGGCAACTATGCATGTTTTATTATGAGGGTAATTTTGGGAAAAAAATTATTACAAGTTATTCCATTCTATTTATTTTTAGTATCACTTCCAAACAATGGTCAAAGGAGTCGCTATTTTATTTTATTTAAACTTCTAAACAATGGAGTGACTCATTTCATTCCACTCCATTCCATTCTATTCCATTAATTGTCATTTCATTCCATTCTATCATAAACTTCCAAACATACCTTAGGTGATTTTTCTTTCATTTTTAAGAAGATATGTTTTAAAAATCTTAATATGTTGAAAAGAAAATTAATGGAGTAAGCATTATATAAGAACTTGGAGATGATAAAATAACTGTTAAGAAGGATAAGGTTTGTTAGCGATTATTTATTTTTATTGACTTAAAAATGGAAAATTGAGAAGAAAAAAAATATCAGTAACTGTATTTTAGTAAAGAAAATAACATTATCTTTGGTCAAACATTTTGGAGTTACGTAACTGAACTCATCCTAATTCACTTCACAGTTACTGCCACTAAATTAGAGTTTTTGATTTCTTTAATATCTTTCTTTAATTAGGATCTATTGCCGGTTATTCTAACTTGTTAATTAAGGACATTATATTTAATATTTCTGCTAATGCTAATATTTGAACCGGAGGTTTTACTAACCACTGGTTCGATCGATTCAACCACCGATTGAACCGGTGTGACGTCATAATTATATTTAATTATATATAATATTAAAAATATTAAAAAATACAAAAATATATCAAAAAAAATTATTGAACCAATAGTTGAACCGGATTGATCCGACTGGTCAATTGACCAGTTTTAACCGGCTCTCACTGGTTCAATTGAAAAATCTATTTTTTAGAGTGAACCGGACCGGATAGCCAATCGGTCACCGGTTGAACCGGCCGGTCCGTTCCGATTTTTAAAACAAAGCCTTGGACAACTAATAAAGAAACCTTACGATCATATGTTTGAGTCACAAAAATAACCTCTTTGTAAAAATACAAAGTGAAGATTGCGTGCATTATATTTTTATTTAACAAACAACAGATTGTATTAGCTGTTAGCTGATTATATCAGCTGACTTGATCAACGGATAATATCAGCTATTTATTAAATAATTCAATTTTAAATTTTCTATTAATATGAGTGATGCAGCGAGCTACGTCATTTAATCCCAATAAACTAATTTTTAAAAGTTTTATAATAATAAATTTAACTTTAGAATATTATTATAAAATATAAAGACATATAGAACCAACTTTTTTATAAAATATAAAAGAAAATCCTTCGACTTTGGCAAAATGGAACCTTGTTTCTTTCTTTTTATACGTATAGATAGAAAATATTAGACAAACGTTTTGCACATTTTCGTTTACAAAAATTAGTTATTTTTCATTAAAAAAAAACCTGGTAAGAACTCAAACCAAATGAGCTCGATTAGGAATTATCTCACTAAACAAGTACCTATGTGGCCCATCAGTTGTGTCCAAATCCAAAATTAAGACTGAACAGACCCGGTAACAATTAACCCAATGAAACTCTTGTTATTTGGATCCTATCCAGTCCATATATCTCTTTGGTTTATTCATTACGAGTGTCAGCGAGGTTAACATAGTGTACGCTTTGATGTCGTACATTATAAGGAGTTCAGATTTTCTGTCTAATTTTACTCTATTTTATTTTATTCTATGAAATTTTAGTCATTTATTTTGCGGACTTTACGTGGACACAAACGGTTAAGATTTATTGAACATAATAAGACACCATAATATTAGACAAAGAATCTATACTCCATCGTGACGATGGAAGAAGTAAAAGGTTTTAGTTACTATTGAATGAGAGACGAAATAGCTTTGCCAGTTTATGCAGAAAAGGGAAGAAGAAAACATTAATTCTAATAAGCTAAATAGATGTGGGAGGAAGGCCTAAAGCGGGTGGTACTAATTAGCCACCTCTGCTTTCCAAGGCTGCTTCTCTCATGTAGATGACGACGGCTACTGCTACTGGTACGTACATATACAAATTTCCAATCGGAAAAAGGTTAAATTTAAATACTAAAATTGGCCTCCTTCAAAAGTCTGACCAAATTGCCAACCAGCAGGAGCCACGTTATAGCTTGTGACAGTTCTACCATCACTGGTGGTAACCTGGAAGGACAAGCTTTGACCATTAAGGTAGGAGTTGCTCTGCCAGTTCTGTCCCCAGTTTCTTGACATGGATTGCCACCCTGTTTTGGACCCTTTGATTGAAACTGAAAGCACATCTCCTGCTCCTCCCACATTGGTTATCAAAACCAGGTTAAAGTATGAATGCCCATTTATGGTAAATCTTATTCCTCCTTTCTTCACACATGGAACTCTGCCATACAACAAATACAAACGCTAATTAGTCTGGTCCACGAAGCTAAGTGATTCCAATCTCTTATTTAGAGCTTTCATAGCCAATTTGGTAGCTGAGAAACTAACCTTCTGAAGGCTACAGGCACGATTCCGGCACGATATTGAGCAATTTGCAAGAAAGCAGGCTCGGCGAGGTCGAAGTGCTGGAGAGGGGGATTGCACCAGCCACCGTTGTTGTTGGGCAAAGCCAAGTTAGGAGGGCAAAAGTTGGTAGCGGTAACAGTAATGGTCCGAGGGAGACACCATCTGGGGTCATCGTCGCATCTCATTTCATAACAAGAACCGCAGCTCAAGCCATTGTCGAATAAAGCTGTGCTTAGTGCTGCAGTGTTGGTTCCATAGCCTTGGCTGTACAGATTACCATATCCACAAGCCCCTCCTGTGAATGCAAATTATTATCAGTTTTTGAAATGCTCTTAACAGTACCATACTAATATTCTCTTGATAGTTCTTCAACCAGTAGAATATAGAACTTACCCATTGTGCCAGAAGCATCTCCACCACCGTAGAAGGTTGCGTGACCACTCTGCCACCCTCTATAATCACCCAAAATGCTGTTAAAGTGTTGAGAGAATAAGCTGCTAAAGAGAAGTAGAGCTAGAGAAACTGTTGTAGCTGCCATTTAGCTAGTTAGATGAACTAGCAGAGTCTAGAAGGCAAAGACAAGAGGAGGTGTAAGTATAGCTTGTGATGTAGAAGAGTAGCAATAGGAGTAGCAAGTATACGAAAATTAAGAGAGCAAAAGTAGGTATATATAGAAGAAAAACACAGTAGGTAAAGGTGAGCTACTAGGAGCCGGCCAAAATAGGACACAGGAAACTTTAGTCAGGAAACGAAGCTGTTGCTGCTGCTGCTGCACATGTGGTAGTTCTACGCCAACCTCTAAGCTAAGGGGCAGTGGCTGTGGGCCTCAACCACCCACATGCATCTCTCAACCGCTTCTTTACACCATTAATTTATATTTTACAAGTGTTCCCTTCATTGTCGCTAGTTTGGTATTTATGTTTCAACTTTCATGTTTCATTATCATTTGGTTCTTTGGACAAGTAGAGGAACCAAAGTTATTTAATATATGTTGTCTTAATCTGATATTGTTCTTTCATAAGTATGGAGATTCAATTAGAATTACAAAAAGAAACTTTGAGTTGATTTACCTTAATCTTTATGTCACATGACGTGATGGTTGCATAAGCATGTGGTGGACTCCTAATCTATGAATGCTCTTGATAGAAAGAGAATAGGCGATAAGTATGTTTTTCTTTTGCACATGCAAAAGAACATCTTGCTTTGAAGAGTGACAAACCAAAAAGGAAAAAGAATGACATATATGGCTGCCTCGTCCCTTCCTTCGTTCTTAGACGATATTGGAGTGACACAGCTGATTAATGAGGCCTCGACGAAGGCATGCACTTCTTGCCAGAAATTGTTTGAGATGATCAATGTTAGATATGAACGTCATTCATGTTATGTGTAGAAAATAAAAGTAAAAATAGAAGCACTCTGGATCTCTGTATGAAACTACCACCGAAAAGGCTTGAGATTAGGATAATATTCATGTGACGTGCCGTGTGCTCATTGAAAGAAAAGGGAGGAGGGTTCACACGGGAATGAGGACCATAATTAAAGAAGCTTGAGGTTGACATGCATGCAAAATTGGGCGTTTACTTAAGTTCAGACATTTATGATATGATCAGCTTCCTAAAAAACCCGTCTTTTCTTCCTAGACTCTCTTTTTTTTTTTTTTTTCATTTAGAATACCTTCTTTATACGTTTCTTCGACCTTCACCTTTCCTGTTCGTCCATTCTTTAATTGGTTTTATATGTTTGTTAACACACTCTTTCAAGTGTTTTAAGTTTAAAACACAAGTTTACTGTACTTTATACTGAATAATACCTAAGTGGTAGGATCAAACTCACAACCACTTAGTCACAAATGTTATAATATTATGTTAAGTGACCATTTCATCACAATAACTTAAGCTTTTGTGTAAGACCATCTTAATTGATTTTATATATTTAAAAAACATTATTTCTAATTGATTATTTTTTAAATGAAACTGAAAGTACCTGAATGAGATCTCAGTAATACGGAACTGTTTAATTCTTATATGACATTCCTTTTTACAAGTCAGGTTTCATAATATATTTTGACCTGTCGCTGCTGTTGAGATGTTGAGGGGTAATTTGATCAATTTTCATTGCATGAGTTCAAATGAGGTTCTTATAGAAGAACTTGGTTGTTTCAGGTTTTTCACAGACGTTGGTCAACCTATTTTTTGATCACGAAATTTTTAACTCTCTGATCTTCTTTGCATCATGTTGAACCTGACGCCGTCTATGCACTACATACTACATTTTCATTGTGATTCTGCATGAAGAAGAGATGGTTGTTGGAATTCAAGCATTTCTCTACGTCTAGAATGGCTAATGATACCTTGCTAGCTTCAGCTACGGATTGTTTATTGAAGAAGTTGATTTAATGGTTGCAGGATGAGTGATAAAATACATAATAAACTCAAATTCAGAAGTCAGAGTGATACGCTAAGCGATTAAATTAGAAGACAGATTATATGCTCAGTAGCATTCGAAGCAAAGTGGCAGACACGAATTGGATTGTTTTATTGTATCTTCGTTATTATTAAAACATCTCAGGAAAAAGAGCCAATAAAACAATTTGTCCTTCAGAGTAAGCACTTTGAGTCTGACCAGTAGGAACTCGATCTCTTTCTTTGCAGAGAAGTTGGAGATACGAGAATATCAAATGAATAGCACTAAATTTATACGTATCATAGTATCATGTAGTTGTACTCGTACTACAAGCTATGAATAGATGAAATGAAACTACTTTTCGTTGAGATGAAATAGGTTGAAATGAATATAGTATCGACAAGAGAAACTTAATCTTGGTTCGAAATAATATAGAAGACAATGTCTGGGTGGACAAGAAGACATAACAAGTTACAGAGGTCATGGAACCTTCTCAAGAGTGCCAGAATCCCATTACCTCTAAAGATGCCAACACACTTATGTTTCAACAACAGCTGCGAGACATCAGGTTCACTCAAGACCAAATGCATGCTACAATAACCCACATGGAGGGACAAATCAATGACATAAAGATCTTACTTCAGACCCTCGTTGAAACTCTCAAGGAATATTTTCCTTGAAAACCAATTTTTTTTATCTTTCATATTTTGTGAAATTTTAATCTTGAATTTTTCGTGATGGCCTGAATATTGGTATTGATGACTTTGTTTGCATGTTTAGTCTTGTTTATAGTTTATGGTGACTAATTTTTTCCCATGAATATTTGTGCTACACTGTCTCTTTTATGATTACATGATTCTTCTATGGGATTAATTTCTTTCCCTTATTTTTGATAATGACAAAGAGGGAGAGTAGAGAGGAGATGATAGATGACATATTTTGCTAATTTTGAAATGCTTTTATGTTTTGAAATTTGTAATATGATAAGGACTTGATATAAGGCTTGATATTCATATGTTTAACTATATGCTTGCATCTAAGTTTCTTAATGGTAGTAGAAACTCCTTCTAATCATGGTTGTGAGTAAGGACATATAAACATTACAGGTACTTTTCGAAATCCTTCACAGTTACTCAAATCTTTGGAAAATATATCTACTATTGCTTGTCATCATAAAAAGGAGAAGATTGTTAGCTCAAGACTTTTATTTTAATGATTTTGATGGTAACAATCAATAATTTAAATTTTCAAATATTCAAATTTATTTAACTGGATTATCTCATTTATTCAGAAAGATAACGATATAAAAACATGTTATATAATTTAGTTATCTATTTTAAATGAAAGCAATGTTTTAAAAACCGGACCGGACATCGAACCGGTCGAAGGAAAGGTTTAAGGTTTAAAGGTTCAACCGGTAGTGA
>JANZLX010000212.1:6305839-6328106 GCA_025531955.1 Erythroxylum orinocense
ACATATCCCTATGGAATCAACTTTCAAATATGAAATGGAAGGAAAGATTTAACTTATAAAGTATGAACACCATATGCTTATGCTTATCCATCCTGGACCAGAAAATGCATTAACATACAATCATAAGAAAGAATAGAGACAAACCTAGAAAATGAGCAAGTCCCTGAGCGTCAATAGGATCAGAGAAGCTACCCATAGCTACACACATTGCCGCTGCTGCCTGACCAGACAAACATACTTTAATTTCCCATAGCTTACCACATTTAACGATGAATGTTGTAGTTGCAAGTAGCAATTTAGAGTTCTGTCGTATCGCTAGGAAGCCATCCGAATAAAGAGGAAAGAAATGGAGTAACAACCTTCTTAGCTTGAGAAGCATTTCCTTTCCCTTTTCCTTTCACGTCATCATCTTCTTCATCGTCGACTTCATCTTCCTCTTCGTCTTCGCCTAGGTCCTCTTCATCGTCGTCATCTTCATAATCATCCTCATCTGTTTCTTCTTCTTCTTCGTCATCATTTAGGGATTTGGAATCAAAAGGAGGTCCGTCAGGGTAAATCTCGGGATCGTGAACGAGCAAAACGCATAGGCCATTCTCCAACTCAACCACTCTGTAAAGCCGCCTATCGTAGGGCGATTTCACCACTATATCGTCGGATTTGAACGTGCAACCAGCCACCATTGGGAATAGAAATCGAAAACCAAGCGAAGAGAGAGTTAGAGTATGTTGCCCCCAAAATTTAGCAAACACCTTTCTCTATATTCTTCTTCTTCGTCACCGAGCTATACAAACAAAAGAACCCTTATGCGGCTGCTAGTCACACCACAGTATAACCGTTACCTATTAATAGTCCGCCATTTATTATCGTGCTGCGTTTCACCAGATTAGCAGTACTCTCTGACGAATCAGATTCCGCCACGTAGAAAAGATTGATTATACACATGCGATCACCTGTACTTTGCTAACGTGGCGACTTTATAATGGATCACTTCAAAACCTTAACCTTCGAGTGGAGTAGGTTTCGAGATGATTAAATTTGGTTGTCTGGATTGAAGCCCAAAAAGGTTGCCGTATGGACATGGAAATTAGTGGTTGGATATTGGAATCTCTGCTTCGGCAACAGATTTCGGATCTCTTACTCAACAAGATCGTTACCAATGTCGATTTCCCTATCGCCAACAACAATCAACGATTGAAGAAGACACTGATTCTCCGGTCAATTGCCTCAGAGATCGGTAACGGCTCCGTCTCCGAGAAGATACTCGAATCGCTCGAGGTTCTCGAGAAGTTGGACCAGAGAGAAGGGGTCAAAATTGTCGATTTGATGAAGGCAGCGTACCGCGCGGTGGCAGTGGAGTGTACGGTGAAGTACTTGGGTGGGAGTCCTCCCAAGCGCGGCCAAGGGAGGTATTTCGAGGCGGTGGAGAGGATTTGGGGAGGGAGAGTTGAGAAATTGGATGAAATGGGAGAGAGCGAGCTGGTTACAGATGAGCTGAGAGAGTGTAGGGACGAGATTAAGGCTGCGATTTGGGATTCAAATGTGTGCAAGAGGTTGCTGGAGCGGAATACGAGAAATGAGGCGTTGAAGTTGGTTAGGGCTTATTTAGGGGAAGCTATGGCGCTTATGGGACCTTCTTTTCTCGAAGCCGTTGCGAGAACAGAGAGGGAGGCGAAGGAGAAGGCAGCGACAGAGTCAGCGGAAGAGTGCGCCGGTTACCGCAGAGCGGGTGATACTGATAAGCTTACACATAAACGTAAGTGCTTTCGTTATCATTGACATATAATTGTGTTAACCCAAATAGGATTTTGGGCATTTTAATCAAATTGTGCCTTTTCGTCTGTGATTGGTGGCAATGAACATTCTTGATATCGTACAGGGAATCAGAAGAAGGTAGTACTTCATAAACAGAAGGGTACTTCTTCGCGTCAATGTCATAAAGGAAAAGTCAAAATTATTGATTGTGAACAACTGGATGTGGACAGGCCTTGTAGCAGATATGAAACTGTGCCTACCCCTGAAGTTGATAAAGTGCAAGAATCTCTTAGACATAGTTCTATGGAGTTACAAGCAATTGTCAAGGACCCTCTTCCTGAAGCTTTGCATTTAGCTGAAACTTTGATAACTGAAATGGCAAATAAAGTTCTCATTCAGGAAAATTCAGTTGAAACCCAGAAAGGAAGAGATGGAGATGGATCAAATTCATGTGTCGGTGCTGTAATATCTGAAGTGGCAAAGAAAAACTTGAACCAGGACACTTCTTTACAGAGCCTGACTGGAAAAGATGTGCTTGTGCCGATTCCATCAAACGACGAGACTGCTGAGCGTCTTAAAACTGAGGCTAGTACTAGAATTCCATGTCGCAGCAATCAGAATGAGCCGCCTAAACTCAGCTTAATGGAACGGAATAGTACAGCACATACCTTTGAGGTATGAAGCCTTTTTTCATCTTCAATCCACCGGTTTCTCTCTAGTCACGTGGCAATCAAATCATTTTTACTTTAACCAAGCATCAGTTGTGCATGTAATTTCTACCCTTCATTCCTAAGAATGACCGTGTTGCCTTCCATTGTTTCAAGCTATCTAGAATATCATTATTCTAATGTAGGGAAAATGATTTTTTTTTTGTGGAGACATGCAGATTCATGCATGTCTCATTGGTTGCGCGTGTGGACATTGGGTTTCTGTATGGAATGAAAGGAAAGTTATATTGCATTGGCATGCTACCTCTCTCTCTCTCACTCTCTCGCTCTCGTTAAACTTCCACTGAAGATCTAGTATATAGCTGGCTGGATTAGCAATTAGATTAAAATTTACTTTTTTTAATCCAATTGCAAACATGTTGGGAAACGAACGGACTATTATTTCTTCTACAAAAGTTTAGCCGGACGAAACTTGCTATGAAGTGCTTAAATTTATCATCTTAAATTGTTTTCACTTCCGAGTTATATGTTTCTTTTTAAACCTTGTGGTCCTATATTTACTTGCTCGTACACAATGGCTTTAATGTTGGTATTCATTTTTATTTTTTAGTGGGATGATTCAATTGATGACTCACCTGAAGGAGCTGTTAATTACGCAAATAGATTGCACTTAGATAGCCCGAAGAGAAAGGCTGTGTCCCCATTGACGAAATATGAGGTTGCAAAGTTAGCAAAAAGGAGGAAAATGAAGAGATGGAGCTTAGAAGAGGAAGATGCCTTGAGAGAAGGTGTTCAGAAGTATGTAACTGACTTCTGGAAAAAAAATCAATTCTTTCAATTTGGAAACTTAGGAAAATATTTTACATATGCTTTGCTTCATTTCTTTTAGCTTATGCTTTTTAGTAGTCACGACTTTAGGGGTTGGCATATTTTTTAAATAAACAAATAGCTTTTACCGGAACTCTGTTGCTAGGGAGGAAGTGATAAGCATGGTTTTTCCTCATTAGTCCCATTCCCAATTTTGGTATCCGGCTACTTATGTGGATGCCACATTGAGAAATTTTGTAACAGAAAACTGGAAAGTGGAGAGCTTTCACATTCGTACTCATCTTGTGCCAGTTAATATTTCCATGCCTAGTCTATATTCCCATGAGTCCTGCTACTTGAGATAAGCAAGATGAAAGAGTGTTCTTTTCTTTTTTTGTTTTGATCCTTCTTTTGGAACTTAGTTTGAGTTTCTGTGTTCTTGTGGGTTTCATTGGTGAAAGGTTTGGTAAAGGGAATTGGAAGCTTATTTTGAACTCGAGGAGAGACATTTTTGCAGAGAGAACTGAGGTAAACATTTTTTTTAACCTTTGGAACTCTCTATTTGATTGATTCGTGTTCATTAGTTCGAGGTATGAAATTCCCAAATGTTTTTCCCAGGTTGATTTAAAGGACAAGTGGAGAAACATGACGAGATGTTGAATTTGCAAAACCGGTCTGCTGTTTAAATATTTCTGTTGATAAACACTGCTGTACCCCTAGCCTTTTCCCTTTTTCTTGGTTATGTTATACTGAAGCACACTTGAGTTGTTCAGTATTAGACTTTAGGTATAGGGTAGTTGATCTGTGACGAAGAATGGTGTATAGTTCTCAGGTTTCTGCACGTATGGTTTATGACATTCGCTATAAGGGGTTAGACTCGTCGACTGAATTTATAATGTAGTAGGTGAAATCATATATAATTATGCAGCCACCTGTTTCTATTCACTACTTGTTTATAATTGAATGAAGGCCATGCTTGGAAATAGCTGATCAGCTATATTTTGACAAATTGAGAGGTATTGGCTGTTTGACCATATGTAGATGTTGATAATTATATTTGGTAATCAACTGATTGGATTAGCATATTAAACTTATTCTACTGTTTCTGAAAATGCTCCTATGAGGAGCGTTTTACTCCAGCGATTGAGAATTACAGACAATTATGTCTAAAAGTTATTACAAATTACTTAAGATGTCATCTTTCATTATTGCTCTCCCTTCACTAAATACTAATACCCTAAACTTCACTGATACACTGCAATTGAGCACTATTCTCAAATTCCTGTTTGCATTTGGGCACAATCCTCCTCTGTAAAACTTGGAGACACTGTTCTTGCTCTGTAAGTTTGTCCTCTCAAGTAGTTGAATGTTGCAGTGGCTAACATTATCGGTATACGTCAATCAGATTCTGACCAGTAACATCTTCTTTAGTAAGTTTGTCTCCTCTCTTTCCCCCTTCTCACTAGCATACTCAGTTTTTTAAAATCTTTTGACAAATTTGGTAATATTTATTCGGATTTTTGGATGTTTTGATTTTTGCTAAATTTGATTCATAAGCAAAATTTTCGTTTTTGCTATTTCCTTTTTTTTTTGGATAATGATTTGATTTGTATGAGCTTGTGATATTATGATGATTTTGCCTAGTACTGTGGATTTGATTTATATCAGGGCATGCTTGGAAAAATAATAATCAAATTAGCTAGTTAGATTTGATGTCATTTTGTTTTTACTCTTATGTGGTTCTGCACTCTTGCACTGTTTGTGATTTCAACCGGTTATAGGTGGAGAGGTGAGACTTAGTTTTATTTTTGACTATTACTTAAGTGTACAAATGAGTAAGCATTGCAGATTAGCTCTCCTGTAAAATAGGGTCATTTATTATTACTTTTTATGTTTTATATTTGCTTCATTATAAATGCTAGGTTATTGTATGATGATGATTTTTTATGTTGTTTTTGTTTGATGGTGAAAGGAAATTGGCTTGATTGTGATCATGCATTCAAGTTAGTAAACTAATTAACTAGTGAAATTAATTACAAATTAATTAGCGAGTGTATAATCTTCTCTCATCTTGTAGATTGGACCATCTCAAAAAGAAAACAAAGGAGAAAATCAAGGAAGAATGATATAGGCAAAGTTCATTGGTTAAAAGAAACACTTGTCTTTTTGTGACATTTGTAACTAGTATATTTAAAGGAATAAGGAAAAACATAGTAGAGTTATTTGTCAAAGGTTAACATAGAAGAAGCTAGAGGAAGAGTTTCACAACCTGACCAACTTATCATAAGATAAAAATAAACTTAAAAATAAGTTTAATTGGATGGGAGTTAAAACAAGGTCTTTGGAAACAGATGGAATGGAAAGAAACGGGATAAAGATGGATTATAAGAAAGGAACAATCGATGTCAATGATAAATGGTAGACTTTGAATGTTAAGGTTAACCTTTTTCTTTTATTTTAAGTTATTTTCTTTTACTTTAATGATAAATAGTTAGTTAAATAATTTATATTGAAGTCATTTTTTATAAGAGAACATTAATTTTAAAACATTTTAAAATGAATGGCTTAAATATGAGCTTGAATGTAAATTTGATCAACTTTTTAGACATCTAATTTAAGGGGAGATTATATTTTGTGCTGTGACTAACCTTCCATAAGGACAATGAGAAGATGAAAAAGTGTATGTTTTTTCTCTACCTTATAGTCATAATGCTCATCATCAGTCGTTAGACTATCATGATCATGACAATATGGATGAAACTAATTATCTAAACAATTACCATGTGATTGGTGATTGGGAAGAGGTGTGGTGACAAAAGAAGATACAGAAGGGTTTTAGAAAGTGATAGTTTACAAAATAACAAGAAAGCAAAAACTAAAAGAATAGGAGAATTTGCAGTAATGTATGATAGACTTAACAATATGACGCAATTCATTCAAGAAAAACAAACTGCAACAATGAAAAAGATGTTGAAGAATTGAGAACTCAAGAGATTGGAACTATTCATGATAATATTGGTTTTAGTTTAATAACAGTTAGATGTCATTCTTAGATTAATATAAATCTTTGCTTTAAATGATGGTATTTACGTACTTTGTTCTATTTGAATTATATTGTTAAACTTCATTTGAATTGTTATATTTTGTGTTTGGATGTATCATTATCTACAAATTTTCTGGTTAATTTATGGTCATGATTTTATTTAAACATTCCTTTACTCTTCCCTATTATGGTTAAACAATTAAAAAATATACTTAACTGTCTAGAAATTCACCTTAATAATAAGTTATTAGTTCAACAAAATATAGAAAAAATAAGCATTATTAGAACTAAGTAATTATCAAAAGACATAGGTTAGTGATAAATAAGTTAATATACTAGAAAAATGAAGTTTAACTTGATTAATATAGAGAAAGAAAGTAATAGTAGCAGTAATTATTATTACTATTTATTTATTTAGCCATTTATTTATTAATTATTATTATTAACATTCTATGTTTTTTATTAGAGTTATAAACTTAATTTTTGTGAAATTAAATATCTAAAATCTAAATCCGTATGAAAATATTCAAAAAAATATTAAGGGGGTGTTTAGTTAATGGGTATCGAAAGGAAGGAATAGATAAGAAATGAAAAACAATTGTTTAGTAATATATTATTATTATCACTGAATGAACAGTATTTTTATATCCGAGTTTCGGGTATTACTCTATACATTCCGATTATGAGAGAAATGAAAATCATTCTACTAAAAAACAAACAAGAAGTGTCATGCACGCGTCACCTCTTTTTTTTCTCTTTTTTAACAATTAAATATAATTAATTAATTATATTTTATTTTCTCTTTTTTAGCAATTAAATATAATTAATTATATTTTTCTCTTTTTTAGTAATTAAATATAATTAATTAAAATATATTAAAATTTGATGTAAAATAAAAAATTATTTCTCAAGGTTTTTAACAAACCAATGACTATAAATGGTAATGGTAATCATTCCTTCGTCCTAACCAACCATCATAATTACAACGATTATATTTATTCTCATTTTTTACTATATTTTTCTTATTCTTATTACCATTGCCCCCTAAGCACTCTCTAAGATATAATACTCATGTCTTTATAAATTTTTTTAAATCATGCTCTTTTAAGTCATTTTACACATAAACAGTTAATACTAAACAACTAATTTTATCAAACATCTTTAAATAAATAACTGATATTATCCGATGGTCAAATTAGCTAATATAATTTATTGTCAACTAATCACTGATAAAATCATCTAATAATTAATGCAATATACTGATTGTCAAACACGGTGAAGTGATTTCCACCCAAGCATGCTATATCCAAGAATTGGTTATATCATTGAAATGTCCCTTTTCTTTTTCTTCTCTTTTCAATTGCAAGCAAGTAGCAGATTTACAAAGGAGAGCAACCGACCTGTCTGGTTATATAGTAAACTGTGAAACAGAGGCTAACTAATCAAAATGTAAGTAAACAAGAATAGTAATCATAATACATAATGACTCCATGTAATAGCATTTGCTCTCTTTTTTCTTAAGAAAAAAAGTAAAGCCTAATTAATTACCTTAGACCTATTTAAATGCAACATTCTATATAGGAAAAGAAAGAAGTAAGATGAAAGAATGAAATGGTCGTCCCTGTTTGTGCTCCAATTTAATCATCAACATCATAAGCTTTTTGCTATATATGTTATTTAAATTATGTATTACATTCAAGCCTAACATGCATATGATTTTCTTCCTTAGTCCATATGTGCGAGGTCCGGATCACCTTAATATATTTACGTTGATATGAGAATAGTTACAATATCCAAGTATCACAAATTTTTATCACGGTAAAAGATTGTAATTTAGTTTAAAATTATCCAGCGTTAGTTCAACCTCTCTGAAGTGTAATGTTAATGTTGAGAACTTTTTTCCCTTTTTTTTTTCTTGTTTCAAGTGCATTAATTTTAACATGAAGTATGGGAAGCATGAGAGGTGTTCCAGTCCAATGTTGTTATTAAATCAAACTATATATAGCTTCTATAGATGAGTTAATGAACAATGCTGGTTGATTAGCTTCTAATTTGATTCCCAAGCAAATATTGATATTATTTAGAACAAAAAAAGAATATAATTACCTAGCTAGAAAGTAAAAGATCAGAAGCAGACAGACACTTTATTATTACTTAAATCATAAGAATATACTCATAATAATCAAGTCAAGAAACAATAATATGTATCAATATCGAAAAAAATTGCATGCTAATTAAACAAAGCATATAGATAAGGACTCAATTAAAAGCTGCTCTTGTTCTTCTGGGAAAAGCCATATTTATTTTGGGTGAAACCATGATGAAGGCCTGGTGCTGGTTCACAATGGAATGTGGTGACGGTGAGCAGTTGAATAAGGTGAAGCATGAACAAAAGATGGGGACTCGTTAGGTTGAGCTTGTGACCAATTATAATTAGCTGCTGGGCTTCTTGAGATCCTCGGACTTTTTGTTCTCGACGGCGTTGACAAGTTGGCGGTGGTGCGACCCTCTCCGCCCCTCCTCGGACCCTTCTCTGCCCACTTCAGCTCCGCCTGTTTAACAGTTTTTGGGCAACTTGACCAGCAACTTATTTTTCCTGCTCTCTCTATATACCTACGTACACAGAACGAGATATAATAACCTAATTAAGAATGTAAGAGTAATTAACGTTGTTACTGTAAAATGTATGTGCTTTAACTTATATATTCTACGGAAAGATATTTATGTAAATATTAAAGGAATATTTCTGTCCTTGATGTCTTACGTAATTCAACTTGACCATTTCTTCTTTTCTTTCCTAGGTGAACTAGAGATGTCCTAAGTAATTGAGCACTATGTCTCCTCTCTCTGCCAAAAGTTTAGCTATGTGCTGGCTAGCCTGCATGTCTTTAATAAGCACTCTATAGTATCTTAGATTATAACGAAATCATTGTTGGCATCTTCTGAATCTTATTTTAAACGTTGATGTTAAAAGAAAGACCTACCATTAAGTTACTCTTGCCTTGTATTTTCATTTAAGTTATTTAATTTGGTATTAGGACAGCTTTAGGTGATAATGGATACTGACTTTTTAGACTAGTTGTTCATCTAGTTCTTCCTTTGCTTAAAGGACTAGGAAATGTGAAGTAAGGAACAGCTATCAACACATAATTTTCTAGCTATATAGAACATTAAATATGTGTTTTATTCAATGATTTGCTCAAATAAAGTAGAAGGACATAATTTGTTCATTGCATCACCTTTGGCTGAATCTTTTTCCTAAACACTCAAAGCATTTTCTTCCTTCTGGCATGTCTCCCATCCCCGATCCGACGCAAGTTCTGCAGTAAGCCCTTCCACAAACCTGCAGAGGCCAAGTCCTTAACATTTCTCATCTTCCCTTAAAATATCCTGAACACCTTCCAAGTCAATAATATTTTAAAATCATTTGGTATTTGACATCTTCCCTCAAATTGCGTTTAATTATACCTTCATAGCTAATACAATATTTTGTGCTAAAAAGGGAGACCTCTTACCAAGCATCTATGGCGAAAAATGTAAATGTAAGTAGAACAAACAGTGCAGATATTGGAGTGAGGAATCCCAGGTCGACGAGATTTTCCGGCTTTATGAGAGTACATAGAGGCTGTGCTCATCACGCTTGCATCATCATACATCACCATACTATTCTCCAATGTATGCCTGAACTCTGCATAGCTTTTTGTACCTGTTGCATGGTTACCATCGACGTGGTTTTGATCAAGTGAATCGTCCATGTCCTCGACGTCGTTATGGTGGTGGAGGTGGTTGCTGTGGTGGTGGTGTCGATGGCCTATTTCTTTTAGAGACCTTTTGAAACGATCAAGGTCTTCGTCATTAACAGCATAAGGCTTTGATGCTTGCAAACCCCTGTTGAAGTCGAGACTAGGCAATCTGTTCAAAACTTTTTTGGATTCCTGAATAGCTTCCATGGTTGTTGCTTTCTTCGTCTCTGTACACTTTGTGTCACTTTTGACGTTTGCGAGGTCCTGAAACGTGAGGTTCACTGAATCATCTGGGATTCCCGAGTACAGTTCTTCGAGCTCCAGTTTCGCTTGTGCCATTGTTTTGGGATTACCCATTATTAGTTCTGCGTCCTCTGTACCACACAAGGCAAGAGATAGATGAACGAGCGAGATGTAGAGAGGGAGAGGAGAGATGGAGACTTGCGAAGGTGAAGTATTTTAAAGAGAAGAGAAACATACGATTACAAAATGTTGGCCGGCTTAGACTTATCTCATCCCTAAAATTCTTTCGGGATAATGCAAAACAAGCATATGGATCCATTTCTTTCGTTTGTCCAGCTAACTCACTCACGCGTTTAGCAACTCCATTTGTTTTTCTTTTTTCCTGAATTTTATAGGCAAGAGATACGAATTTCGGATTCCAGCCAATAGATGTCTAATCAACGGTCTTTTTTATGATACTATGTTGTTTGATTTGAAAAAAAAAATCACAATCATGCATCTCAAATCACAAGTTCTTTTACGTGTAAACCAGATACATGTATGTTATTCACCATATTTAACATCGAAAGCATTAAAAAAAGACCTCCAGCCATTGCTCCGATAAAATCCAGCAACCTCTCTGAATTTTTTTTGAATCTTCTAGCTTTTGATTTCCACAATGCGATGGTGTCTAGTATTTGTTACGTGAAAAGGAGGATAGGAATTCAAAATATATATTCTATCGCGCGCTTTATTACCTCTGCCCATCACAGAAGATGAAATTGAGATGGGCAGATGAAATTGATGACGTATGGGCGTTTTCGTTTGCATGGTTAACTAGTTAAACGTTAAATGGACAATATTCTAAACAGTAGGAACAATAGGAAGATTTCAAAAAAATCTTACATTCTCTCGCTTGATCCATTTAACCCACCATCAAACATAACAAGAAACCAAATATATGAATCATATCGATAAAGAATTTAATTGCCTACAAGGTATTGGTTTCCTCTTTCAGATTTTACCTTCAACTGATAACCCCAACCAAAACTGAATTCTCCTAGTATAACTAAACTTCTAGCAGAATTTCAATAAGTGTTTGAACTGTCTTCAGGGACGGAGCCAGACTCAACTTTAAAGGGGGGCCGAGATTTTTCAAGGTAGGAAATTTTTTTTAAAAGGGGGGCCCCACTTATATTTGTAATTTTAAAATTTTTAATTATATAAGTAATTTTTAAAAAAATATTTGAAAAGGGGGGCCATGGCCCCCCCTCCCCAATACATAGCTCCGTCCCTGACTGTCTTCTTATCTACCACCAAAAATGATCGCATAATCATCGCATTCTCTTACAACCAAACATAGAGCCAGTGATTGTCAGGCCATATCGATACCTTCACTACCAAAAAGTTGAAATAGAAAAGACTATAAGAGAACTTCTACAATTTGGGTTGATAAGACCTAGTAATAGTCCATTCTCGTCGTCTGTTCTACTAGTAAAAAAGATCGATGGTGGTTGGCAATATTGTGTAAACTATCGGGCCTTGAATACTATTATAGTCAAAGACAAATACCCAATTTTAGTGATTGATGAACTTCTCGATGACCTTTATGGAGCTAAATCCTTCTCCAATCTAGATTTAAAGGCTAAGTTTTATGAAATTCGTGTGCAAGAACAAGATATTCCGAAGATAACTTCCGAACACACAAAGGGCACAATGAGTTTGTCGTAATGCCATTTGGCCTCACCAACGCCCCGACCAAGTTTCAAATTCTCATGAAAGGTCTCTTTTGTCCCTATCTTTGAAAGTTTATCTCAATATTCTTTGATGATATTCTTGCGTATTCTAAGATATAGGAAGAACAATTCTCACATCTTCGAGTTGTTTTTACCATATTGGTAACTAATCAATTATTTGTCAAGGAATCAAAGTGCAAGTTTGGCATTTTACAGGTTGACTACTTAGGTCACATTATTTCAAAGCAAGGAGTGGTTTTAGATATGAGAAAATTACATGCAGTACTAGAATGGCCAACATCGATAACTACAAAGGATGTTCATGGGATTCTTGGATTAGCGGGGTATTACTTCAAATTTATTCATCATTTTAGAAGATAACTGCCCTATTAACACGAATCCTATCTAATGAGGGATTTAAATGGAATGAATCAGCTAAACTAGACTTTAAATAGTTAAAAGAAGCACTCTCATCTCCACCAGTCCTATGCCCCCCGAATTTCTCTCTGCAATTTGTGATCACATGTGATGCAAACGGGACCAGAATTGTAGCAGTCCTTTCTCAAAAGGATAGATTGGTATCTTATTTCAGTGAAGCTCTGAAAGTAACATCTTTATTGATGTCTACTTACAAGAAGGAGATGTTGGCCATTGTTAAAGCTATCCAAAAATGGCGACCTTATTTTCTCGGTAAATCATTTATCATCTGTACCGACTAGAGGAGTCTTAAGTATTTGCTTGAGCAACAGATTACTACTCCAACACAAGCTCGATCTAAGATCCTTGGATATGATTATAAAATAGAGTATAAGAGAGGCTCTGAAAACTAAGTGGCCAATTCCTTATCTCGTGTAGTTGAATTTCAATTTCTATCTATCTCAGTGCCTTATGCAAATTAGTGGCCAATGTTATAGGAAGAGGTAAAGCAAGATTCTTTTTCTAAGAATCTCTCTCAAACAGAATTTCCCAATCCATTAGTATAGTGAGATGGAGTATGGTTCAAAGATGACAAGGTGTACTTGAGTCCTACTTCAACTTTAATTCAACAAATAATTGAAGACTGTCACCTATTGCCCATCAGTGGATATTTTGGGTTTCATAAGACACTATCTTCTATCAAAGGTAGCTTCTAGTGGCCTAACATGTGTCAAGAAGTAAAGAAGTTTTTACAACAATGTGATATTTGTCAACGGTACAAAGTTGATTGTATGAAAATAGCTGGGTTACTTCAACCATTGCCAATCCCTGTTCGTATGTGGACAGATGTGTCAATGGACTTTATCGAAGGATTACTGCCATCAAACAGACATACTGTTATCATGGTAATTGTCGATCGCTTAATAAAGTATGCTCATTTTGTACGTTTAAGGCATCCATTTACTACAGTCACTGTTGCCAAGGCATTCATTGTTGGATCCTATTTTCTTTTCTAAATTTCTTAAAAATTGTTTAATGATTTATTCATGCTTGTTTGTTTGTAAATTTTCTTTAAAAGTTTTAGAATTAGGTCATTAATTAGAAATTGAGGGAAGGATTAGAATTGAATTATAAAGAAGTGTTAGAAATTAAGTTAGCTTAAATGGTTAGTAGCCATAAAAGACAAAAGAGGGGTAGAATTGGAAAGGCAATGTAAGTGAGTGGCAATTTTGGAAGAAAAGAGTTAAAATTGAGTCTTAAAATTAGAAGAAGAGCGGAAGATGTCGTGGGCAACCAAAAAGGAGAAGAAAAAAACATGAAAAGAGAGAAGAAAGGAGAGAAAAATTGTGGAGAAAGAAGGGAAAGGAAGGAAAAATCGTGGGAAGAAGAGGAAATCAAGCTTTTCAAGGTAAGTTTATCATCTTCTTCTTGCTTTAGTAAAGAAATGAGTTATATTGTGAGTGAAGAAGTAAAGAGAGAAAGGGGTTTTGTGTTGGGAATGATTGGAGGAAGAAGATGGGTTTCTAAAATAGGTCTTGAGTTTCTAACCTAGATGGACTATGGGTAGGATAAGTTTAAGCTTGATTTGTGTTAGTTCCATTTTGTTATGATTATGGAAATTTGACGATTTCCATTTGAATTGGAAATTGAATGAGAATTTTGGTTGTGTTAGGAAATCAAGGGCAACCTACTTAAGAGCAAGAGGAAGGGACCCATTGAATTTGGATTTTCAATATTTTAAGGTGGTAATTTATTTATAGTTATTGTGTAATAAGAAAAATGCATTGTTTGTGTATTGTGTGCTAAATGGCTTGCTTTGAAATGTTGTGATGTGGAAATTGCATCATAATGTATGACATATGATAAGAATTGAATTGTGAGCACGATTATGTTATGCCTTGTATTATGGCATTTTGATTTAAATGGAAAGAAGAAAAATCATGAGAATATGAACTTGCGATTGATTGAATTGAGCATGATATTTGATTGTGTTTGGGTGAGAGAAGAATTGTTTCGTAGACACGTGCTTGTCAATATAATGCCTTCTCTCGGCTGCCCGCTTGTGGCCCACAAGATTTGAAAATAGACTCGTTTTGTTCATAGAGTAAACTTCGGTTTCTCTGTTTTGTTCACGGAATCCTCGAGCGAAATTGTGTGTGCATTTGCATTTTGACATGTTAAGTTATGATGCGAATTGTGGGTTATGCTTGGATGATAAATTACATCAAATGTGTTTAATATGATGGATGATGTATTCGAATTGTAAATGCTGAGATTTCATTGTTGGCCGATATGAATATTCGTATATATGTTTGATTGTGTGGCTCATCGCCAATGGCTATAAATATATTAGCCACTGAACTGTACAGCTCAACCCAAGTCTCTTTCCTGCTTCTCAGGTGCAAATCGAGAAGATCAGTGATCTTTGCAAGGCATTGGATACTCCAAGCTAGCTAGGAGTTTGTTGTATTATATTGCTTTGAGTTCTGCACAAAAGTTGTAGATCTCGAAGTCCTCTTTCAAACCGTCCAAACACAAAATCAATCCAACATCTGTAGCAAAAGTTATGGAAATTGCACTAAGACACGTACAATATGAATAAGGACATAAACATGTTGGATTCTTTTGGCAATAACTTCTTCACGCGACCTCCAAATGAAGTGATTCTTGAAGCGATGGCGTCCTAACACATTTTTCTATTTTTCCACAAAATTTATAGCCTTTATTGTTGAATTTCAAAAGATTGGTAAAAAGGAAGCGAGGGTTCATGGAAATGACCCCACAAGGAAACCGCTTACGCTTATTGACTCCGGATCGATAGTTAGGCTTCGAAAATGGGGCTCAACATCTTGTGGTATCAGAGCTTAGGTTTTTCCTAGGCTTAGAGTGCATGGTAGGATGAACTGTTATGCTATGTGCTTAATTGGATGTATTGTTAAATTGATTAATTACATTAAATGACATGCATATCATGCATACATGTAGGAAATAGGATTAAGATCAAAAGTCAGCTAACCGTTAGTGTTTCTATTGAAGGAGTGAAATGCGATTTCGTAGAAAGACACGAGGAATTATGCAAGGATCGGTTGCACCTGACCCTCCACCAAGAGAGAGGGCACGGATGAGTCTAGAGCCCCAGGAGATGCTGAGGCTTCTGTAGGGCACAGTAGTAGGCCCTCTAGATCACTGACGCAGGAGTCACCTGTTTCATAGGAGCAAGCGCCTACTTTAGATCCGAGACTGTTCCAAGCCTTCACTCAGGCGTTTGTCCAGGCTATAGGATAGATGTCACAGACTTCTGCTCCGGCTCCAAATAAGAAGGGGAAACAGTTTGATAAGCTGAGGAAGTATAGAGCAATGGACTTTTATGGGACCACGGATCCCAAAGAAGCTGAGACGTGGATGAGGAAGACATAACGAATATTGGAGCAAATGGATTGTGAGGATGATGAGAAGGTGGAATATGCTACGAGTTTGCTACAAGGGTATGCTCTACATTAGTGAGAGAGTGTCCCCGGGAGTCAGTTGAAGCCACCGGTCTTGGCATGGAAGGACTTCCAAATTGTTTATAAGAAGAAGTATCTGTCTAAGGTGTACATTCAACAGAAGTAGAGGGAATTCCTGAGTCTCACCCAAAGGGAGATGATATTTAGTGAGTATGAGCACCACTTTACACATTTTTCACTGTATGCAGCAGAAATGATGCTGAGTGAGGCGGCTAAATGCCAACGGTTTGAATCAGGAATGCACCTAACCATCAGGGAAAAAGTGGTGGTGCAGAACTTCTGTGACTTTCAACAGCTGGTTGAAGCAGCACTGAGGGTTAAAAATATTGAAATCATCAAGAGTGCTATGAGTAGAAAGAGGAAAGGGAGAGAACAATCTAAGAGGGGAGGCGGTGCTCCTATGTCAGAGAGGAGTGCCAAGACTTTCCCTGCACAGTTTGAGGAGAAGAGCAGTGGAGCAAATAGGCCAAGACAGATGAAAACTGTCTCACATCAAGCCTCAACGGCTGCAGGCAGCAGGAGGGGAGATGGGAATAAGTCACCCATTCCCAAATGTGATCATTACGGAAGATTTCATAGAGGGGAATGTTACCGACTGACAGAAACATGCTTCAATTTTGGGGAGAAACGACACATGGTAAAGGAGTGCCCTCAGTATCCAAGACATGAGGGAAGTTAGATGCAAGCTCCCAAGAGGGTCGAGACAGTGGGACATAGGACAGTAACAGAAGTGGGCAGTAGAAGTTCTGATGCGGTTGAAAAATTGAACCCTCTAAGGAGACCGAGGGGACGAGCACCAGTTAGACTGTTTGCTATGACAAGGGAGGATGCAGTGATAGCTCTAGAAGTCGTAACTGGTATGATTAAACTTTTTGATGAAAATGATGTTGTTTTGATTAATCCAGGTTCTACTCATTCGTTTGTGTCATTGAGTAGAACTATGTATGGTAGAGAATTGAGCCTATTAGATGCTCCTTTGATGGTGAGCACTCCAATCGACCAAAGTATTACTATTAGTCAAGTTTATAGAGATTGTGAGATACTCATTAGAAAGGAACAATTAGTGGTGATCTAATGCCATAGAGGATAGGAGGATTAGATGTGATTTTAGGGATGGACACCTTGGAGAAATATAATGTCAACTTGGATTGCAAACAGAAGATCGTGGAGCTCGAAACTGGCAATGGTAGAAAGGTGGTGTTTATATGGGACAGAAAAGTGAGTCTGACTATAATGGTTTCGACTCTAACAGCAAAAAAAACTAATAAGAAAAGGATGTGAAGTATTTTTGGCCTATATGGTAGACACAAGGGCAGATGGAGGGAAGTTAGAAGAAATAACTGTGGTTATGGAATTCTTGGATGTCTTTCCCGAGGAATTACCAGGACTACCACTACCTAGGGAAATTGAATTTCCCATTTAGCTTCTTCCGGACACAATGCCAATCTCGATTCCACCTTATAGAATGGCTCTGGTGGAATTGAAGGAGCTTAAGGAGTAGTTAGAAGATTTACTGGAGAAAGGGTACAAAAGGTCGAGCTCTTCACCTTAGGGAGCTCCGATCCTTTTGTAAAGAAGAAAGATGGATCATTGAGGATGTGCATAGATTACAGGAAGCTCAACTATGTCACTATCAAGAACAAATATCCGCTCCCCCACATCGATGATTTGTTTGATCAGTTGCAAGGGACAAGAGTCTTTTCTAAGATAGATTTGAGATCAGGTTATCATCAATTGAGGATAAAGGAGTCCGATGTGTTAAAGACTGCTTTTAGAACACTGTATAGCCACTTTGAGTTCTTGGTCATGCCTTTTGGGTTAACGAATGCACCTACATCTTTTATGGACTTGATGAATCGAGTCTTTAAGTCCTTCTTAGACTAATTTATCATTGTCTTCATTGATGATATATTGGTTTATTCTAAGAGTGACAAGGAGCATGAGGAACATTTTAGGGTTACCTTGGAGACTTTGAGGAAGAACGAGTTGTATGCCAAATTCGATAAATGCAAATTCTGGCTAAAGGAAGTAGTGTTTCTTGGGCATATGATTTCAGAGCATGGGGTACATATAGATCCGAGGAAGATAGACGTAGTTGTGAAATGGGAAGCACCTAAGAATATAGAAAAAGTGAGGAGTTTCTTGGGTTTAGCTGGATATTACTGGAGGTTTGTGGAGGGTTTTTCTATAATAGCAGCTCCACTTACCAAATTGACTAGGAAGAACCAGAAGTTTGTGTGGACAAATGAATGTCAGAAAAGCTTTGAGGAGCTTAAGTATCGATTGACGAGTACACCGATTTTGACTTTGCCTTTGGGTGATGATGGATACATAGTGTATAGTGATGCCTCGAGGAAGGGATTAGGCTGTGTGCTGATGCAAGGAGAAAAGGTGATTGCTTATGCTTCTAGGCAATTAAAGCCTTATGAGATGAATTATCCCACGCATAACTTGGAGTTAGCTGCCATAATTTTTATGTTAAAAATTTGGAGACACTATTTATATGGGGTCACTACTAGGGTGTTTATAGACCATAAGTGTTGGGCCCCGTTTTCAAAGTGCAACAATCAATCCAGAGTCATAAAACATGAATATATCACCTTGTAGGGTTATTTCAATTAACCCTAATTAGCCATCATTGTTTCATCCTCATTCTTATAACATCCTAAACCACAAGGAGCGAGCCCACACCAGTCAGACACCCAAATTACCACTTGAATTTTTCAAAATAATTGTAGCTCCATGTATCTAGTTTATTTTGAAACAAGAACCACCTCATTCAGAGCTTTATAGCTCAAGATATGCTTACAAACCTAAAGTATATTCATAATCTAGTTATGCTCTTCCAACTGATCCCTAATTGTATTTCCATCAATCTTTTTCAATTCAACACCAAAAGCTATCAATTTTTGTGATAAGGTAGTAAAATTTGTTATAAATCTATCGCTTCAAGAATCACTTAATTTGGAGGTAGGATGATGAAGTTATGGCCAAAATAATCCAACATGTTTATGTCCTTAATCATTTTGTACCTGTCTTGACGCAATTGCCATAATGTTTGCTACAGATGTCGGATTGATTTCTTTTTTAGACGGTTGGAAAAAAGACTTTAAGATCTACAAATTTATGAAGAATCAAAAGCAAGATTCGGCCTCTGAAAAAGTCAAAAGTGTGATTTAATGTAGCTATATTGTGAATGTCCATTTAACGAACATAGACTGACTTGGGAGCTAATTTTCACCCGAGAAGGTCCATTTAACGGACCCAATGTCCGTTACATTGGTAAGGTAGGGGTCCTTTTTCACCCGAAAAGGTTCGTTTAATGGACCTAATGTCCGTCTAACAGATATATGTCACCCAAAACTTCCTCTAAAGCCTTTCCAATGTTTCCTACATCCATTCTAACATCATATTTACTTATAATCTTCCCAAATTCACTTCTTCTAATGTAATATCACTCCTTAAACATTCAATTACCACTTTGAGTGCATTCAACTCCCAAACCTCAACTCACATGGCTCATAACATGCACAAACTCTCATTATTCTCCATAGCTGTCATGTTCATACCTCCTATGCAGCATCAATATCACTTTGTCCAATTCAGTCTATATCAATCTAGTTTTTCCCCTGAAGTCGGTAACACAATTTTTATACCTATGAAAGCTTACAAAATGCAATATCTCTTCGTATCAATTCAACTACTAAATAGTTTTCATTACACTCTTAAATCTCACTTCAAATGGTTCATCCCACATAACCTTTCCAATCTCTAACATGTTATTCTAAAAACAAGCAACAATTTGCGATCTCAACAAGGAAGCATATGCATACACGCATTCCACTTCCACAACCATCATACTCAACTTATAAAATAACATAAACATACACAAAAAAGAAATCCTCAAATTCACATTCTCATTATTAAGCAAAGTAAATAATTGAACAAACTTTATTTGCATATCAATATACACATCACAAATTTAAAACAAATACAAATGGATGCTCAATGTTTGGCATGCTTAATAAGTTATACAAAAGTGTTCAAACTAGTTTAGTACAAAAGCTAATTATCTCAGAGTTTGTCCAATTGCGTTGCAAGGATTGCTAATCTTCTCGTTCTGCACCTAGGGAGTGGGAAAAATATTGGGTTGAGCTACACAGCTCTGTGGCTAATATATTTATAGCCATTGGCGATGAACCACACAATCAAACATATCTATATACATTCATATAGGCATACACTTCGCAATGAAAGTTCAACATTTTCAATTTCAATTCACATTTCATAATTCAAAATATCATCATATAGGACATATTGTATGTAATTCACATCAAAGCATAACACTCAAAATGTCATCATAACTTAGCACTTAAAAATGTAAATACATACATAATTGGCTCGAGGGTTCCATGGAACAAAACAGAGAAACCGAAGTTTACTCTGTGAACAAAACGAGTTCACTTTTCGGATCTCGTGGGCCACAAACGGACAGCCAGGAGAAGACTTTATGTCGACGTGCATGTGACTACGAAACAATTCCTCTCTCACCCAAACACAATCAAATCTCATACTCAATTCAATCAATCACAAGTTCATATTCTCATGATGTTTCTTCTTTCCATTTAATCAAAATGCCATAATATAAGGCGTAGCATAATCATGCTCACAATTCAATTCTTATCAAATGTCATAAATTATGATGCAATCTCCACATCACAACATTTCAAAGCAAGCCAATTAGCACACAATACACACAATGCATTTTGCTCATTGCACAATAACTATAAATAAATTACCCACCTTATAATTCTTGAAAATCCAAACTCAATTTGGTCCTTCTCCTTGCTCTTAGGTAGGATTTCTTGATTTCCTAAAACAAACCAATTTTCCTATTCAATTATAATTCAACAAAATCCCTAAAACTTCAAAATCACAACAAATGAAATCAACACAAATCAAGCTCAAATTTAACCTATCTATAGTCCACCTAGGTTGGAAAATCCAGAACTTGGCTTAGAAACCCAAAAATTAAATGGGTTCTTTCAAATCTTCTTCTTTTAACACAAACCCTCTCTACACAAAACCCTTTCTCTCTCTAACTCCTTCTCTAACAAAGCAAGAAGAAAAGATAAACTTACCTTGTCAAGCTTAATTTCTCCTTCTTTCTTCTTCCTTCCAAGCTTCTCATGCCCCCTTTCACGAACTCTCTCTCTTCTCCTCTCTTCTTCCACGTTTTTTCTTCTTTCTTTTTGGCCTCTCATGATTTCTCTCTTCTCTCCACGTTTTTGCGTTCTTCTTTCTTATTTCAAAACAACATTTATTTGGTCTTTTCCCATTTTACCCTTCATTTACTTAGTCCTTCCCATTATGCCCTCCTTTTGTCTTTATAACTAACGTCTTATAATTCTACCTTCTTAACTAATGATCATGGAAACATTTAAGGAATTTGATAACACTTCTTTCTAGAAAAATGCTCCTTATTGTCTTAATTTTCTAATGATATCAAAATTATTCAGTTTGGTTTAAAAATCTGAAAGTTATATCCCAAACATTTATGAACTATACTTACACGTAAACAATATTATGTGCTCAACCTCTATCCAAAAATTGAAACTCTTAGATTCTGAATTAGAACTCAATTTCTTCAAACAATTTGTAGCCCTATTTCTCTAGTTTAATTCAAATCAAGAATCATCTCATTTGGATAACTAAAGAAAAAGTTATTGCTAAAACACCGAAGCATGCTCAATGAACATGTTCCAACTGCATTTTCCAACTTTTAACTTCCAACATTTCATATATAATAGTTCTAACTTCTAAAAAAAGTTTGGGGTCCAACAATAAGAGTTTTAAGTATCTGACGAGCTAAAAAGAGTTGAACTTGAGATAGAGAAGATGGTTAAAACTGATAAAGGATTATGATTGATAAAGGATTATCACCTGGGGAAAGCTAATGTAGTAGTAGATGCACTGAGTAGAAAATCAATTATGGCACATGTGGAGACAGTGTATATTCCTCTGTTGAAGGAATTAGCCAAACTCAGAGTGACATTGACACAAGCTGAATCGAATTGTATATTAGCTAACTTTAGAGTAAGACCAGTATTGAATGAAAAGATTAAGGAATTGCAAGAACAAGAAGAGTACTTAATGTTGGACCCCGCTACCGGAGGCCAACATCGGATTCAGAAGTCTGAACTTGAGCTATTCACTACATGCAATTTCTATCAAATCAACTCGAAATGGTAGTTAATGAAAACATAAACCCATGCATTTTTCCAAATCCAATTGCAATTTCATTAATAATAGTTTTACAAAGCTTTAAAGGCATTTCAAGCCATACTACATCAGTTAAGATCCCAAAAATACA
>JANZLX010000212.1:6414440-6426481 GCA_025531955.1 Erythroxylum orinocense
GAGCTTTCCAATGGTATATAATATGTCATTTTTGGACTTAGGATGAAGAAGTTATAAGGTTTGAAAGATTGCAGCTACTGTTGATAAGGTATTGTCCAGGCAGTATCTTTGGAGGGGTATTTTACCTCTTTAGAGCCTTCAGTGATTTTTGCATCCTTCATAAAAGATGTAGATTGTCTTTTTCCCTTTCCATTGAGGTATAATATACAATTTTTGGAGTTAGGAATAAGAAGTTATGAGGTTGGGAAATTTGCAATTACTGTTCACGTGGACATTGTTATCGTTCATATGGTCATTATATAGGCAGTAACTTTGAATGAGTTTTTACCTCTTTTAATCATGAAATTAATCTTTGCTCCCTTCATGAAATTTGTAAAGCATCTTTTCATCTTTCCATTGAGGCAAAATGTGACATTTTTAGGCTATTGTGTTAAAAGATATGATTTTTCAAACTTCTGACCTTGTATAGGTATTTTCAAATTGGGCAGAAACTTTGAAGCAACTTTGGACCCCCCTAATGGCCGAATTAGGTTTTAAATCCCCTTGAAAGTTGTAGAGTTTTCTTTCAGCTTTCTTTTGACACCAAGTTTGAAAATTTTGGAGTACTAGGTAAAAAGTTATGAATTTTTGGATTTTTGTGTTTTAAAACAATAAAAAAAATAAAAATAATTTAAGAGAGCTCACTCTTTCGCTTATAACTTTTTCGTTTGACCTCTGTTTGACTCGGTTTTCTAAGCATTGGTTTTCTAAAATCATTGTCTACCTTTTTATGCAAATTTGAGAGCTTTCAGGATTAAGTTGAATTTATGGTTTCAATCAAAGTGAAGCAATTGGATAGAAATGTAGGATATGTTTCTGTAATTTGGTGAATTCTTGAGCTAGAGAAATCCGATTGAGATCATTTTTTATTCTAATTAATCTAGATTCATGAAATTTCATTTTTTTCTTAAGAATTGAATTTAATTATGGGCCCTAAGTAGATCAATTTCATTGAGGAAGATTAAGGTAAATTTGTCAAGATCCGTTCGAGAGTAAGTGAACGAAGTTCAATTTGAGTTTCTTCTGTGGTGAGGAATCCCTCCCTCGTAGGTTGCGCGTCCAGGTGTCATGTAGAACGTCAGACACGTGTCTCACCAGGGTAGGGTTCCAACAGTGACAGAGTTTTATCATCGCTCAAACAGAATCTTCAGAAGGCACAGACTTGTATGAAACTCTATACTAATAAGAGTCTATGCGAGGTTGTTTTTCAGGAGGGTGTTTGGGTTTATGTGAAACTGCAGCCGTTTCAACAACACTCCATTCGTTTGTAGAGGCATAGCAAGTTGGGTAGGCGCTATTTTGGTCTTTATAAGATCCTTCAATGTATAGGAGCAGTCGCTTACAAGTTGGAGTTGCTTGCTTCAACTCAAATACATCCAATGTTCCATGTCTCGTTATTGCGCAAGTGCGTTGACCAACCTGACTAGCAAGTAACACCCTTGAATTTGGTTGACTTCAGTTCGTCGCTCATTCTGCGACCATTTGCTATTTTGGAGACACGCTTGGTTCAGCGCGCCCAGTTTATGATGGAACAGTGGAAGGTTCATTGGGAGGGTCTGACTCTCGATGAGGCGACCTGGGAAGACAAGGATGTTTTGCTTAAGTCTTATCCTAGCTTGCACCTTGAGGACAAGGTTGCTTTTGAAGGGGGAGGTACTGTTGTGAATGGAAATGCTACAGTCCGGCTCAATGCCAATGATGATCCACAGACTCCAAAGAGAAGTTTGAGGACCAGGTTCCTCCTCAAAAGCTGGATGAATTCGTACTCAATGCCACTTGTGCCACTGATATGACAGAGGAATAACGGTGTACACTCTCAGTGCATGCAGATACTCTTTTATGGAAAGATTTGTACCAGAAAGGATCATGCAATTTGTTATGAAAAACTTTTCCTCTCTCTCGTCTCCTTCTTTTCTCATCCCCTTTGTCCTTTTCTAGCTTGTAATTTTCTCCTTGAATCAATACAAACCCCCAGAATTTTCTCTCTATAATTGTGTTTACCTGTGATTCATATCTGCTGTTAATTATCAACCACTACACAATGATTCGCTGAACTTTTTCGTTCCAGATGCAAGGTCGTAGGAGACCAAGAATCAAAAACTAATCAATTCATCCAAACTCATATCTTTTGCATGGGAAGATATTTCCCAAAACATACACTACAGACATGAGAATGGGCAACAGGAAGCTAACAAAGTCACAGATAGGACGGGACATTGTAGTCAAAACTATCTGTCAGCATATACTCAGCTGTTATTCTCTCTCTAGTATCTGACCCTTGTATATAATCATATCAACCGTCTTTAGCTTCTACCAAAAGCTATGAAGCATCGAATGGAAAGATGAGCGATCTTGATGAAAAGCACACACATTCTTCTTTCCACCAATAAGCTTGTAAATCCTCTATAACATCCTGTAGAATTTGCACAATAGAGGAGAAATTGACTACATCGAATCTTTGAAATCAAACGGGGATTTACATCTTATATTCTGGTCAATATCAAATAATGGCGAAAAGATGAACGTACCTTCTTCAAGGTGTGTGCGTAGATGTCCCCTTCAATGCTTTCTGCAACCACACAAATTGTAGGACGCGAGATTCTAATATAGTGACGGTGGAAGATGAGTGGTTAAGACTCATATGCGTCTTAGTTATCATTTTTTTGCCTCCAGTCTCCCCATTTTCTACTTTACCATAAGGATATTGGCTCAATATTAGAAGGGATAAAGAAGCGTAAAATTGGGCTGCTTAACAATTATCAGAATACCCGAGTTCGATATTGGAAGACTGGAGACCAAAAGTAAGATACCTTGATTCCAATTCTGAGGAAGAGGAGCTTCAACATTTTGTTCAGATCTGACAACAGTGAGAACTATTTTACTGCATAATAACTTTTAATCTGTATTATGATCCAAAAAGAGCAACATTTCATTTAACATACACTTTCTCATTGGCAAGGTTCTCGGGTTGGCTAGGAACCTGTACAGATGGTGATGTCTCTGATATTCTTTCTTCCTTAAAACCACCATTCTCCCCTGTTTCTAAAGCATCCATCATCCCCATCTTCTTGCCGTCAAGAATTTTCTTTTTTGTATCAACTTTTTCAAGGTTCACTTGTTGAAATGTTGATTGCCCCCCATCTTTACTCGCACTTTTCTGGGCTGAAAAATCTTGACTTAATGTCTCCTCAAGAAAAGGAGCATCATAAGATGAAGTTGGAGACTGATCGACCAAACCTGTTCGTGAATCTGGTGACTCTTTACAAAATTTCTGCTTGGTTACGCAAACCCTAGAGTAGGTTGGAAAATCTTGTGACTGCATGTGACTGGATGGTTGACAAAGGGGTGTATCTTCCTGCTGGAAACTGCCTGAATTTCCACATTTAACCGAACTATCGGTCCTTGAAACATTAAAAGTATATTTAGCTTCATGAGGTGGGTCAGAGAAAGTAAATGAACTCCAGCTATCTTCAGTGAATAGCTTTGTGGCTGAGAATGGATACTCGGTTTCTGAAGCTTGAGATGCAGAACTTAAACCCAATTTCCCACCGGCTGAACAATGTTCATCATGTAACCAAGTTCCAGATGGTCCAATTGTCTCCTGAAATGACGAGCTCAGATTACAGGCAAAATTTGTGTCTGACTTAGCTGGCATGCCTGTAGTTTTTCGCGCCATCCATATGTTGTCAGCTTTCCACATATCATCCATATTTCTTGGCTGTGTTTCTTTGCCAAGAATGTTATTGCCATTAGAGTGGGTGTCAGAGCTACCGAAAGTACTGTGATGTATGCTACTGCTTTTCACTGTAAGGTTTGACAACAAAATATAAGTGGTCTCATCTCTCAAAGTCACTAAAAATCTGAAGCTGGAACAAGCCTGGAACCATGAGCTATCTTATAGTAAAGATTGTGACCTCCAGTGGATGAGCATGATTCTTCACTGCCGATTTACAAGAGCAAATCAAAATGTCAAAAAAGAAAATGAAATCATCTTACGACATGTAAAGGGTGCTGGATTGAGAAAGCTCGGACACTTACCTCAACGAGCTCAAGTTGTCTCTTCCAGACTCTTTCTTGAAGCAATCAGGCTGGTCAGCTACGTCGCCAAAACAGAAATTTACCCGAGCAGACCTATGCCTGCCAAACAAGAGAATAACTTGACTTTATACCCTCAAAATATGAATGGGAAATATTAGCGTAGGGAATAGAAAGCGCTAGGGATCATGAATACATCGAAATGAACTTTCTGACAATTCTGGGATATGAAAACCATTTATACACAAATTATAGAAAACCTAGATAAGGAAACTCGTTAAACTATTGTGCCTAAAGAGTCTAGATGTATCTTATCAATGGAGATATATCACGTTACCGCACCTTTTTTTAACGCACCTTGCCCTCTCAGAATCTAGAAAATCAAAATCGTTATCCCACATTTGGTGCTTTGGATCAGTTGAATCTGGTTCCCAGAGAGGAACAACAATCAAAATATCAAATGTCAGACCTGTATATTGTTTCATCTTTAAGTTTCAATGGCAGAAAGACATAGTATTCAGGGAGAGAGAAGTAATGATCCAAATGACACTTGATGAAAGTAAAAAGAAAAAGAATGACAAAGCTGCTTAACAACCGCAAGGATGGTCAAAAGCATAATGGAAGAGAGTTGACATGAAATAAATCGACAAAGAGAATGGCAATGAAATTAGAAAATTAGTTGCGGAATGATAATTGGTAGTGATGTTTGACAGAAAAGTAAAGCACGAATCACATTTTCCACAGAATAGTCCATTATCGCTAAAGCACGAATCACATTTTCCACAGAATAGTCCATTATCGCTACTGGTATATGTACTATGGTGGTGGTGTACAAGTAATGTGTGTTTTAGAAATCGAGTATCAAGTATCAACCAAAACACCAAAGCTGTAAGATCTACTATATGTTTCTTGTACAATATTTAAGATAGCAGAGACAAAGAGCACCTAAGATATTGAACTGGGTTGCTCCCAAAGCATCCCTGCACAGATATATATGGTGGTTAAGCTCCGAGTATTTGCCTATGACTGGTAAACAAAGTCAGATGTTAATACAACACCTTTTCTTAAGCCAATATGGACTTTTTATAGCATAATCCGGTTTCTGAAAATCAGTACAGATGCTATCCATTTGATATGGCCAGCCCCTCCCAAACATATCAGCTTCCCTCCCATAAAGAAAGTTGGTATTCAATAAACCAGAATGAGCTGAAAAAAAGTGAAAAGCAAAGAGATAGGAAGAAAAATTTAGAGGAGAGCTAATGCATTAGAATGACATGTATAATTAAAATCAATTAAAGCAGCTCTTCAATCTCATCCCCATAGCTAAAACTTTAACTTCTAGAACCAACACAAGAAGTTACCAGAAAATATATTTATTTTTAAAGACAAAAGTCCACAATTAAGAAGCCAAAGAGGATCATAGGAACTCAAATTCACACTTGCTTTTTATATTCACCATTACAGTTTGACAGGCACAAATTTATGCCAAAGAACCCGTGGTTTATTTCTGTAGGGTTGCTTCTATTCTTTCCACTAGAAATTGAATTCAACATTTTGATGTTTAGAATTTTCTCCCGGAAAGGACGAAATTCTAGATGCATCCTCAAAAACTGGATTACGGAACTCACATATTAACAACAATAAATGAAAGAATCCAAAATTTTGAATGCCACAATCTGTTGCATTGCTTATGACACAAAGCATGATAGATTGATAGCTTATTCAATACACGAAAAAACAATTGCCAGAATATTCAGTTGAGATTACCATCCATAGTAATGTCACCGTCATGCTCAGTGCTAAAATATTCTTTTCTGTCATTGAAGGAGTCCCATATCTCAGCACTCTGGCCGTTGCCGTTGAATTGAACATGATCATTGAAGGTGCTCAACTTCTTCCTTGGCTTGCTATGCAAATCCTCAATCCCTGTCAAAAACTCCAGAGAACTGCCATCTAGATTTGTGCAAGTTTCTTGCATTAGTGCATCCTGCATGAGGTATGCCGCCTAATCAGGATACAACTTCGTCAAAAGTACAAGAGAATAAGAAAAACAAGATCGAGTCATATAAATAAAAATCTTACTATAATGTGTAATCTCAATAGTCACTTAAAACATACTGTAGTTATTAGAACAATTAAACTTCAATATGAAGCAATTGCAAATATATAACAGAACTGGAGTTGAAACAAGACAATTTCATTCTAGTTGCAGAAATTATATCGAGAGCCAAATAATCATTCAAACAGAAGTACTAATTTCAAGAGGGTGGAAACTTCACAACATCAAATAAAAGTTACCGAACCAACAAAAAAACGACACAGAAAAATTTGCACAGACCGTTGAAGGCTATAATCGTGATAGAGATGCATTTAGTAGTTTCTTACCGCTCCAAGTCCCGGGTCATCCACCACACGAGGAATACTATTTGATGTATTTAATCTCCCATAAACCATTATTGGGGAGTAGACATATGAGGTATATCTGTTTATTGCTCGCCAAAAAATGTCAGATTAGCAATATAAAGTGTGAATTTCATTAACTGATTATCTAAAAAAATTCATCAAATTGAAATTACTTGCGTGTCATAAAGAAATTTTGGCCTTCTTATCATATCATGATGAAATAAATTAAAAAAGTTGTTACATGCAACATATTACATCAATAAGAGAAATTTCAGACTGGTCCGAAAGGAGGAACTGCAGGCACTGATGTTCCATTAAATCAACAGATAGTTACAACTAGAATCCTAGTCTGCTGAAAGAACATCGAGTTAAGAAATTATCTTGACAAAAGCTTCTTTCAGCAAAGTATAATTAGATGCTGGTGAAGCATTAGAAACTTTTCCAGGGAAAGATTGCAAGGATAAATTACCTGTTAGGTTGAGGTGAGTGGACAGGCGTTTCTGCTCCCACTTTACCTAAACCTGACTTGCAAAATCGTTTATTCCATATTATGACCAGTCATAACACTTGACCTAGATTAAAGGTTCATCAAGACAACCACTAGAAATGTATCATCTGAGCAATTGAATAGGCGTTAGTAAAAAATGCATGTATTTTTTACACTACAGCTAATACGAGATAATTAAACAGAAACTTAAGTTTTTTCATGATAAGTTCCAGAGAATAAGCTTCCAAAAATTGCATTTCCCTGGAATAAACAACATTGTTTCTGGTGAACCAAACAAATGACCTCTATATCTTTCCACTGAAAGAACTGTAAGTTGTTTGAATAACTTGATTAATTTCTCCATCTTCACTTATCTATAGTTTTCCCTTCCATGCCTATTGTTAATTATTTTGTGCCTCCTACCTCAGGAAAGAACCTTAACTGCCTACTCCTAGTTGAAACAACGAGTCAACGACACATAAAGTCCCAGATACTTTGCAGATGTTTTTTGCAGATATCATTTTGATGCCATAATATCCACAAATGGCCAGATTTATTTGTACCAAATGGAAATGGAAAACGTCAAGTGTTGTTCAGTAGAAAAGTAGTCTTCATGTTCTAAAACAGCAACAATGTACCTTCAACTGAAAATGCAACATGAGTTTCAGCTATCAGACTGTTTTCTAGTTTTCCATTTGGTTCACCTTCCTCAAGCAAATCCAAAAGCGAGAACTCTGAGAAGAGAGCAGGATTTTTCAGGTACAAGTTAAAAAACAGATGGTTATTAAAACTGAAGGAATTTGTAACCAAAGCACTCTAAAAATTGGTCATGAAGCAAATAGTGGACAAGTATCCTTATCAAAAGCCATAATGGAAGTGAACTTTTTCTCTGACAAAGATCTGGTGCTTACCTTGTTGATTAGCTATCTTCTGAGGATCCAGTTTCTCATGAACTCCATTACGAGCACCATTCTGATTCTCATGCAAGCTAAAAAGAATTGTAAACAAATTTGGACAAAGCAATTCATCAAGTCGGAAAACAAATAGAAACAACTTGTGAATAAGAGCATTCTAACCTATTCAGTCACAATCTAAGAAGTGGCTGTTTAAGTTTAATGTCAATCACAAACTCATTTTTGGAATCAGATTATCATTTTGTACTAGTTCATTTCAGTTTACAGGTCACAAGCAGCATTTTCAATTGCAATTTAAAGAATGTTAATTTTCATGATGCATGTTCATGCAAATGTCTTCACTCTTACTTTGGTGACACCGTCTCCACTTGATGGTCTGATGGATTCCCTATCTCACAATAATACAAAGGTAAACAAACATCTTATGCCTCTTAACATAGTCAAAAAGAGTATAATGAGACAGATAGAAACAAAAAGCTCCAATTTTATCACTCTATCAGATATGCCAGAACATGTACTTGCTTCCTTTGGCTCAAGAGAATCTGCTGGCTTGATACAGTTGGCAAGAATTATTGGCGGATTATTGATGCAATACTTGACAGCGGAAGCACTGATCTCGTCATTCTTGCCTTATATGTTTGAATAAAAAGGTAACATAACACAACATGAAGTCCCCAAAATTTCCAGAATAAAATGTAAAGAATGCAAAAATGGATTAAGAAATTGAAACAAAATGATAAAGAACCAAGGTTTATTGAAATATCGGCAGGTCATGTCAGGTAGAGAAAAAAGGTATGTTTGCTTATATAACGGCCAATGTCAAACTGCTCCAGGGTACTAACTCATTAGCTAAGTGAGGCGTACAACCTATGATTGATAATCTGAAAAAACCACATGTTCTGTAGGAAATAATATGACTACTGCAAGTTTTTGATGATTAGGACATCTCAGACTAAAATTGTTTATGGAAGACAGAACCATAGTACACAAGATGAGAAATTATTTTCTCGTTATTCCATAATCTCCTTTGCAGAAACAACGATGTGGTTGGTAATGAGCTCTAATATGGATGATAAAAAAGAAAAAACATTTCTAGAATACTGGAAAACTTTTAGCTAACTGTTTTCCTTAAAACTGTAGAGCTTGTAGCAAAGCAGAAAAAACAATTAATTAAAGCTGACAGCTGAGGTTACTTGGAAGAATTGTTTAATATCATAGGGACTGATATAAATAGTATGGACTTCATTATCAGCTTCAATGGTCAGCTTCATGAACAGATCTTAATCAAATGTTAATCATAAAATAAGACTCAGAATCCTTATATGTGAAGTTAAGTAGTTAAATCAGGCAGAGGAATGATGAAAATGCTATATTAGATTGACAAGTCTTGTACGTCAGATACCATCAGGACAATGAGAGCCACACTCCTGAGAATTTGTAGAGAAATTCAGAAAATTGAGAACATCCAGCGAGCGACACTTTGTGTGAGTTTGCGCCTCTCCATTTGATCCTGCTCCGAAGCTCTTCAAATTAGCGGTCTGACGGAGTTGCTGTATCCTTTTTTGCTCAAAGTATTGCTTTTGCCTTGACAAAATTCAACAAGACCAACAACAAAAAATCATTCGAATAAAAAGTCATCAGTAATCAAAAGAAATGCGATTGCGAGTTATAAGTACAGCAATCTAAAAAGTCAAAAAATTAAAGTTCCAAAATGAAACCATACTTCTTATATGTTGACTTCCTTGACTTCAAGAATCTCACGGGGACATGAGGAATATTCAAATGTCAGAGCCGAGTAAAACTTCTGAAGATTTAGTTTGCTATCTAGAATTATGCGCTTTTAACGTTCAAATATACACTAAAACACATACATAAGTTGAAGTTTAGTAGAACAATTAGATCAAAGTCAACCGAAAGACTCACTATTCGAGTATTTCCATGCAAATGATTCAGATTAATGAATTAGCAAACAGCGAGGAAAGACGAATGAAACGTAAAGTGAAACTTACAGTGGAAACTTTTCTTCTTGAGCCCCCCATCCATTGCAACATTTTCGATCATGTCCTAAAGAAATTCGAAAACAGCATTCAAACAGTTCATGAAGGAAAGAACAACTAAGAGAATCTCTTGCAGGAAGCGAAACAGAGAAAGGAAGCAAAAGCTTGCTATGATAGCGTAGCAGACGATTTGGGAGAAAGCGGAATCAGGAGAGCTTCGAGAAGGCACTTGATCGCTGGAAGAAGAGAAGTAACTGACTTTGTGCTGTTGAAGAGCAACAACACGAGACCACATAATAAGGACAAGCATTCGGTGCATTTATTCACATAATTTTATGCACTTCTTGTCTTTTTAGAAACTTTTGTTTTGCGTAAAAGTTTCGGTTTATCTTTCGTTTTGGGTACATTACAAATTGTTCCCTCCAAGCGATACTTTGAAAGAATACCTGAGGATAACGCACAATTTTAATTATTTTGTGAAGAAAACAACAAAATAGAACAAAGTTAAGTGGTAAAAGCATCAATAAAATCTGTGAAATGATAAGTCAGATTTTAATATATATCAACAAAATTTAGTAAGTACACTGGGTTGAATCTCAGTTTGACTAAAATTTAACTTGAGATCTTTTAAAATTTTCTAAGTTCTTATCGTAAGCTCCATTTTCAAACATTAGCCACTAGAAATTTTTAAATTTAAATCTAATATATAAGTTCATATTTTTTTTAAAAATAAGTAAAAAGTAAATTTATAAAGTTATTTTAAAATAGAAATATAATCTCATTTATTATATCATAATTTATAACAAAATTTAATTAGATAAATAACTATAAATTTTAATAAGATCTAAAAATATAATATAATATAAACATTAATTAATTTAAAATCAATATTAAACAATAATTACAAGTTAAAATATTAATATTAATTAATTTAAAATCAATATTGAACAATAATTATAAGTTAAAATATTTGCAAATTATTTTAAGTATTAAGTTGAGTTTTTTATGTTGAATTTTAAATTTTTTAAACTGAAATATGAAATGAACTCAATCTTAAAATTTAGAATTTTTAATTTACAATTAATGCAAGACACTAAAAATTCATTCTAGCTTGCACCTAAATAAATACACACGTGACTTTGATGTGTAAAAATTTTGAAAAATCGTGTGAAGAGAAAAAGGGGCCAATGGATTGAAGAAAAGAATTTTAAACAATATTATAACCATACAAATTATACGATGCAAGGGGTCAAAGTCAAACACTTATCAAAGAATCAAACACCTATTAAAAATCAACAATGAATTCTATTTTATCAAATCCTATCAAATCACTAAACTTTCTCTTAATCTGTCTCTAATTTGCAAACACAAGCCCAAGTGAGGTTTCATTCTAAAACCAATTGGCAATAGGTAGAGTAGCTCACTAGACTTATATGTTAATTGTAATATCTCGTTATCCTACTAAGGATTAGAACCCTAACGATTTGGTGCACGTGAGATTAGAGGTTTTGAAGAGGGTGTGAGAGAATTGTGTGTCCGTCAAACGGACATGGGAGTCCGTTTAACGGACAGCTACGGGTAAATCGGAACACTTTGGATGGCTCATGTCTGTTTAATGGACATGCAGGTCTGTTTAACGGACTGTCTCGGATGAATTTGGATAGCCTGGCCAGTTTATGTCCGTTTAACAGACATACAAGTCTGTTTAACGGACATCCACAGGGCAATTTTATTACACCATGTTTGTGATCGTTTTAAATTTGGTACATGCGGTCTTAAGTGAGATTTTGATAAAAATGCATCATATTTGGATAGACATGGATGAATTAGATTTTTGCACACATTAAAATCATTGACCATGCACTTAATTGACATTTACCGGGTATAATTGGTAATAAATGAGATTGCTTTGAGAATTTTGAGTTGGGGTTATTGAAAATTGATTTGGAAAGTGACATTTTTAATTTTGTATTTTTAGAGAATTTTAGAAAATTTTCCTGAAATTTTTGGAGATAATCCCTGGACTAGGAAAAATACCAAGCGACAGACCAACTGATAAGCGGTATTAGAATTTATTGTCAAATATTGAAATTTTGGATGTATGATTTTAGGAATTATGGACAAGTGTTATTTATTGGGAATTGGGTTTGAAATTGATGAGTTTAT
>JANZLX010000212.1:6475220-6487030 GCA_025531955.1 Erythroxylum orinocense
CATGAAAAGAAGAATCAATTGACTATAGATTCATATTTTAGGAAAGCATAAAATTTGAAATAAAAATTGTTTAGGAAATGCTTTATTTTATGAAAAATATATGTAATTTTTATACTTATTTAATGAATTATTATTTTATATTTTCAGTGGGCCTCAAGGAATTTTTTTTAAATTATTATCTTATGCATTTAGGGAGGTTATTATCTGATCCCATTGGCCCAAGTCGGGACTGAAGAAAATTATTATTTAATTGAGATTATTAATTTATCGAATATTCATTTATCGAGGTTTTACTAACGAAATGTGTTTCAGCTGAGGTGGTGACTGGTGACTGGTGACTGGTCAGTGAGGCACATTAAGATACCAAACTGGACTCTAGGGTCCAGAGAGATGAGGGAGAAGGCGTTAACTGACGCTGTGGTTGAGGAGAGGAGCTGCAACGAATGGGAAGAACGAACATGTTTTGTTATTTTTAATGTTTAATTTTTTTTATTTTTAGTACTCAATTTTTTTAAATTTATAATATTAATGGGTATTAGTCAATATTTCAAACGCCGATCGGTACTAGCCGATAAGGCCAATACTATTAACCAGTACAATAATATTAAAATTTGAACTATTTTTTAGTTGATAGAAAGGGATACCAATAGGCCGGCCTGGGCTTGGGCTAGGTAGAAAGAAAAGGGTCGTAGGGCCCAAGGCCCAAACCCAAGTCAGCTAAATAGGCCCTACGCTTGACTGAGCTTAGGTTGGCGAGAAGTTTTTTTTATTTTATTTATTGAAAATTTTAATAGAGCTTTATTTAATTAAAAATTTAAAGTGACCAATTCAATTAATTGAAGTTACAAATTTCAACTAATTAATAGAAGTTAAAATTTTGTAATAAATGAATGTATAAAACGTATATATATTGTTCAAATGAATAAGATAAAACCAAATTCATTAATTAAGGAGAATAAAATTACAGAAAATGAAAGAAAATATTATTAAAGTGATTAATTCAATTAACCGAAGTTACAAATTTCGATTGATTAATAAAAATTGATATTTTATAATGAATGAATATATAAAACATATATATTGATTAAATAAATAGAAAGTCTAATTTTTGTCATCACACAAACTTTACTCATGAATTATTCAAGTCCAATAGATTCATTTTAGTATACTCAGATGACAAATTATGTATGGGTCTTCTTCAACCTTCAGTCGGGTCAAATTGACCTTAGTCACGACCCATCATATGCTCCACAAAATCAAACCAGAAAATACCAAAAAAAATGTATTTTTAAATATAGAAACACTTCTAAAACACTTAATTAAAGATTTATACCTTTTAATCTAAAGAAAAACATCTAAAAGTAACTATAAATTGAAAGTTTTCAAATCTAAATTTTTTTTCAGAATTTTGAAATTCTTTGAAAACTTTAACAAGACAGAGGCTAAGTTTGATGCAAAAAAAACAAAAAGTAGAACTCAAGAAAGGGAAATTTAAAAGTAGAAAGTAGAAAGAGTGCCGGGCAAAAAGGAGAATCTAGGTATAAAGAAGTTTTGAATAATAGTAAACTAAGTTTTGATATATATGACTTTATTTTCACATCTAATACCTATGTATTTACATATTAATTTTAAACAATATTTCATTTAAATATTTATAATTACTATATATACAATTTAATATTAGAGATACTTAATTTACATATATTTCACCTAGTGAAATGTATGTATATTTAAAAATAATATTTGCTATCTTCATTACTTATGATTTGATTTTGATTTCACAAATATAAATTTATTATATGATAATATATTTCAAAATTACTAAAATACATTAAGAATTAAAAATTTACATATATTAACTAAATGAATAAGCTTAATATTATATATATTTAATGCGCAGATATTTTAAATTAATTAAATTTTAAGAATAAAATATTTTAAAATTATTTCTAAGTTCACCCAAATTTCTTCCATTTCAAAATTTGATGAATCTAGCTCGCTATACAAAGGTATAGTTCCAATAGCTTAATTCTAATATTCTACTAAGTTATTTGAAAGGAGCTTGGGGCTTAGATCTCCAAGCTCCTCTTATCTAAGCTTCAGCTAGTGTTGTCCCGGCATCCTCCTGGTTAATTTCCATTGTTTGTTTTGTCATTATTAACGTTCAATACTGTTCTGAAGAGAGTAGGAATCTCCTCCCGGGGAAGAATAGCTTGCTCATGGGCAGGTACATGTGATCACTCTTGTCCATATGAGCAGGGGTGGATACATATTTGGGGTAAGTGGAGGCACTTTTTAGAAATATATATATATATATATATATATATATATATATTATTATTTTAAAATTTTTTATTCAATAAAATAAAATTTGTCCTTACAAAAAAAATTTATCTTTATTAAAATTTTACTCCTACTTAAAAAAATTTATAAATCCGCCCTTATATATGAGGCAGGCCTTTGAAGGCCAGTCGGCGACGCAAGAGCCTCCCTCTGGTAGAATCTTTCATAAAAAACCAAAATTTAAATATAAGGCATTTAATAATTATAATTCATATTGTTTAATATTAAAATTAAGTGAGATAATTAATTTAAAAGCTCCTAATACAATAAGCGTCTTAAGCCTATGCACAACGTGTTAGAAAATCTTATTCAAACTTAAGACCTTGACTTAAGAAATATTTAGACTAAGAGACCCCAAAAAGACTAAGAGACCCCAAAAAGAGAACTCTGCCTCAATCAATCAGACAACTACCAACACGTCTGGTGGTCCCAAATATAGAAAGAAACTACCTCTTAATTATAGGGTTCTAAAATCACCTACGTTGTAGTACCCCCCACGTATGCTTATCTGCCACCCCAAAAAAAAAAAAATTCAAGCGACGTCTCTTTTCCCCTTGGACTTTATGTTTTAAAAATCTGTTCGGTCTTTTTCTTCATCACCGGAAAGTCTACTGTTTGGGTTTTGGTTTAATTAAGAAGAAATAAAATAAAAATGGATTAACGAAATGGATAAAGAGGTTGGATTATTTTCCTTACAAAAGCTTTAAGATTCCACGAGAATTTATTTAATCCTCGAATATGATGATATTTTAATTATACTAGAGTCATATATAAACCATCTCACATAGTATTATAGTAAAACAATTGTTATATGAGATCAAATGTTCAACCAAAACTTTCAGAACGAAATTGCCTAGAATAGAGTTGAACTCATTTTTGTTAACAATAGCTTTACAGCTTAAATTGTAGTCATGTAAAATATGACATCTACAAGGTTTTAAACCATCTCATTCTCACCTGCTGCCAATAGTTCACACGTACCACACCTAATCCTCTCCACTGGCCAACAGACGGAAAATATCATATTCAATAGTTTGGCTGTATCTCTTGTTTAGTTTTTGAATGAATCGACCAATTTATGGTCCAGTGACTTAGTGACATGGAGTAGGTCCCAAAAAGGGCCTGCTGTCTCAACTTTATCTGTAGATAATATAAAGCATTCTCAACTCCCGAAAAGGAAAATCCATCACCTTCCAAATTCAGATGCTTATCTTTAGACTTTCATGAGCTGTACGTTGGTGACACCAGACAGATACCATCACGCGGATCAACGAATCTGTAGATAATACACGTTGATGGATTCACTGCTTGATTTTTACAATATTCATAGCCCATTAATGTGGTGGTCCTAATATAATGGACTTGATGGTTATGATTTTGTAGAGGTTGAGCCATATTGGCTTTTAATGGTTTCATAACCTTTAATGGTCAATTTGTAAGGTGATAAACTTAGAGAAACCACCTAATTGAGTGTGAAGGTGGGGGCATCTTTTATGAACGAATTAGGCTTTTTCTTTCTAGAGCACTCATGCATATGGCCATAAAAAGTGCTTGTTGTGAAGAATTAGGCTATGTTTCTATAGCACTCATAAGAACCCAAGGTATGCCAATGGCTATAAAAAGTTCTTGTTGTGATTTATCTTCTTTTTATAACAAAATTTGCAAAAATTAAGGATATAATATGTATTGTAAGGGTCTCATCCTAAGTCCGTGAAGTTCAAGAGAAATTCACCTTTTAGTAATTAAGTTGTTGCCTCACAATGTTACGTATTCAATCAAAAGATATTGATGCTTAAGTATATAGCCTTTCTTTTGCTTAGAAAATTGAAAGTTAGCTAGCCATTTTTCTTTACTTGTTTGCCAAATTTGTTGTCTTCTTGTCTCACATTGGTAGATATAAATATTTTTTTAGTGCTTATAAAGAAAGGAATGTTTGCCTAGGCTTGAGTGACTTTTGTCTGTTAGGAATTTGGTAAAAGGTTGGTCTGGGTCAAGCTAGGTGTGGTGCAGGTCATTGATTCCGGTGAGGCTATTTCCTACCTTTTATGAGTTGAACTTATTTATTTTTCTACTAGAGAATCCTTTTTTGATTAGGTCTTTGCATTTTTTCTATCTCTTTCAACTATTGAACATTGCAAACCTTTCCAGAAATGTTATGAATGTTTTCCAAATTGTCTCCACATCTTTTGCCTCAGTTACAAGTTCTCCTCTAAAGTCTAATTTGGTTCTATATATTGAATCTTCTCTAACTATTCTATGTATCAATAGACTTCTAGAAGCCTAATAATACTCTTTTCTTTGCGTGATTGCATTTTCTGCAAGTTTTAATTCTTCGACCTCTAGTGCATAAGTTCATAGACTAGATGTGTTAACCTTGGGGAGTAAACGACATCATCAATTACACCACGGTCGTGCTGAATTTTACTTTCAAGGCAGTGGCTATATCACGATACAACTATTCAATAAATTTTATTTCTTCATTGAATCTTTAATTTCTTTGAGCAATTATAACCAAATTATTTTTTATATCTCATATATATCACAACCAAATTGTTTTATATATTTTCTGCATGGCTTTCGCAGATTTTCTTGTATATCTCATGTGTCAATCTCATCTATAAATAGGTTTTATTCATTTGCAATAAAGCATATTAAAGAAAACATTTCTTGAACACTATGTTTTCTAACTTTCAGTAATAAATAGACAAGCAACGCAAAATAATGCACCAAATCCATAGGATGATCATCTTCTAGGAAGATTGGACATGCTACTCACTTAAAGAGCATAGCTAGAAATTAGATAAACAAATTTGAAGGGCACTTTTAAATGCATTAAGATATCAGAAATATGCATGGTTTACAAACATCTATCACAAAACTACCAAACATAATGCATACAAGCTTTTCAAGGAAAATCCACCATTGATATAAAGTCCATGACTAGAAAATGCAAATTCCTAAATACTAACAGTTCAGGCAAACCATTTTCTTTTCCGAAAGTATAATTAAACCAGAAAACCTTTTTATAGTTAACAACGTATACTGCATGTTGTTGCTTGAAAAAACACTTTAGTACAAATTTAAGAAGATAAGGAAACAGAAAACTAATCAAAAAATGTACAAACTAAAGCAAATAAAGGGTTACTTATAACATCCTTAAGGGCATGAAAAGCTTCATCTAGAAAGTAAGCATACTTAGTCTGTTAGACTATTTAATGTCCCATGTGACTTATATATTTGAGTCCCATAAACAACACCCAAGATAATGGTTATTGGGTATTACAGAATAGATCTCAAATGGGTCAAAACCCTTTCCCTATCTCTTTCAACAATGAACCATTATAATGGTTGGTAATTGAGAGGAATCTCAATTATTCTGAATCATTGAAGAAACACGTTAAAGAAATGAAGTAGGAAGAAAATAAATCAACATCTTACGAAAACAAAATCAATCATGGATACAGGTACACAAAACTCAATTGATCCATAAATATCTTACAATTAGTATCAAAACTATGTATTGCATAATTTGTTTTCTACGATATTTTCTACCGTGTATAGGTATGATTGTGTTTCTATTTATCCTATATGAAGAGAGTGTTGCATGATCTATATTTTTTTGTTAATGCACCATGCTTTATCATCATAATAAAGAATACAGATGAATGGTTTAAATTCTGTAAATGAACAAACCAAACCAATATGTTCAAGAGTTGGTATGAGAAAACCAACTTATGGAAGAATGACATTGTGATGGTTTAGATTAAGAAAAATCCATGAAACACCAATCATTGGATTGAGATATGGTAGAATTCCCATTACAGAAGATATTAAAAAAAAACAGATGAAACCAATGTGAGGAAGAAGATGCACCCACCTAGGAACGGTGTAGCGTTTAGTGCGTGCAAGGGAGACCTGACAAGCTGACGTTGGCACGTGCATTGCATCGAGTTTCCAAATACTAGCATGCAGGACGGGCTTTCAAGCCCAAAAATTAGCTTCTGGACTAATTTTTGTTAAGTTTTGTGCCATTAAGGGTAATATTGAGTTAATAAATATTTATGGCCCAATTATAATGGATTATTTACTTCATAATTGATTTATAAATAATATAATTTTGGAAATTAGTGCTATGTTATATATTTCTTTGGTACTTTGAATATTTTATATTATATAATAGCTAGAATTAGATTTTCCTATTATATGTTGAGTGTAATACATGACATTATAGATGTTTAGAATAGTTTGTAAGTCACCAAAGTGACCAAAGTAATTAAATTAAATTTTGCCATGTATGATAATTGTCAAATTAAATGTTTATTGCATGGAAAGCTTATTAGTCACCAAAGTAGCCTGCTGTTAGCCACCAAAGTACCAAAATTTGGTACTGCTGTCGCCTGTGACCAAATTCAAAAGAAGTCACTTATGTTAATACAAATTAATGTAGTAGTAGTAAGTGGATATCATTCCTACGAGGAGTCTTAATGGTAAAGAAATTACAAATTCAAAATGAACAAAGTAACGAAATTGGGGAGGGGGTTTTGATTAATGGCAATATAAGGAACATATAAGAAAAATCACAAATCAAAAGAAATAATTGAATCTGAAAAATTAATGAAAAATAACTTGGTTTGTGGGTCAATGATATTATCACGATAAAATGGATCCTTGATGTAACATTCATTGTGGATGTTTTCTTTAAGTATAATGACTAGAAACATGTATCCTAGCATTCTTATTAAAAAGTAACCTAGATACAATCATAGGTTTAATTGAATAATAACTTTACGAATTAAGAAACCAATGAGAGAGAGAAATACATGTACGACATGCAATCAATCAAGTGAATATCTTTTTAGAATTTCTGCCTCTAACGTAAAGAAGGTAATCCTAATTGATACTTGTGATTAACGAAACTGAACGTCATATTTTGTTAATCCCGTTAATCAAGCTATTAAACAAATTAATCCTTAGTTGTGCACCTAAAAATCAACCAATTCAATTAGAAAAAGTAATTTAGAAGATATTCAATGTTCATCAATAACATAAACGTTATTGAAACATCTCACGCATAATAACGGATAACACGGATTCCCTCAACCAAGAAAAGAAGTTTAGCTATTCATAACAAAAATAGAAATCAAAGAAATAATAACATAATAGGTCTCCATCCCTAGTGTTTCTTAAATAATACGAAATTATGAAAAACGCAAAAAGACTGAAGAGAAAAATTGCAAAAAATGAAAATCTATCTAAACTAAGGCTGCATGAATAGTAGTTCCACCCTTCTTTTATGCTTTTTTTGATTTCTCCTCCATCTTTCCTTGATTTTCAGTAGATAATGTATCCCCCAATTTTAGGTGGTCAATCCCTTTAATATATGGCAATATAATCTTTAAAGATTGTGAAAATCTTGATTTTGAATCTTGAAAATTGATCTGCATATTTATTTCATCCTTAAACGTGTCGATACTTAGTTACTGAATTGCTATCAAACTTGGAATTTTGGTTTTTCTTCATTCTTTTGCATCTTTTTGATTCAATTTCATCTCTAAGGTGTTGAAAATCATCTGCAAACAATTATAAGACAATTCCATTAATTTTGAATAATAATTTCAACACATTAAAGAGAATTAAGTACAAAATAAGTGCAAATTGATAACTTAACACTTGAAAAATATTAACCATTTAATTGTAATTTGTTTTAGTTGTTCAATATGATATGATGTTAAAATGACATAAAGGTTGAACTGAACAATTGAGATTATTAATTATAATGCTACGAGGTCACCCAAAGGTGGACCATTGCTTATAATTAATGACATTAAAGGGACTTTATCAACATATTTAGTTAATATGATTGTATATCCAAAGATAACCTGCATGTTGACAAGAATATGATTGATTGTCCGTTATAGTAAACTATATATATGCATCATAATAGGTTTCTACTATGTATTTAAATTTCACCCAAAGGAGAATTTAACTGCATAATCAAAGTTTATTAGTTAGTTTGAATCCATTTAGGTTTACTTAAAGCATTAATGTGCAGGCTATATGTTGTATATGCAACATCTACTGATTTGTTCGCCTTAGGAAATGGCTTAATTAAGTTCAATCGTCTGAACTATGGTCTGAACAAATCTAGTTCCAACTGGGTGTAATGGATTTGGATTTAGCCATAGTTTCAAACGTAAGGCCCACAACCATAACTGAGACTAGTTCTAAAGTTGACAAGTCTTATTATGAGGCTTGGGAATGATTTCACATGCTAAGTTTGAATCAGAAAGGGGACAAATTTAGTCTAATGCAATGTCCATGAAACAATTTAGAACTTAAGGACATGAAGTATATTCCTTATACGTTAGTAGTTAGGAGCTTAATGTATGCTCAAACATGCACTAGGCTAGATATCAATTTTTTGTTGGAATGCTAGGACAATATCAAAGCAATCCTGGAATGGATCACTGGAAAGCTGCAAAGAAAGTCCTTAGATACCTACAAGGCACCGAGGACTATATGCTCACATATAGAAAATCAACCCATCTTAAAGTGATAGGTTACTCGAATTTAGACCATGCCGGTTGTGTAGACTCACAAAAATCTACATTCGGTTACATGTTCTTATTAGTTGGATGAGTAGTTTCGCGGAAAAGTGGAAAGCAGTTCGTCATTGTTACTTCCACTATGGAGGCTGAATTTGTGGCATGCTTTCAGGCCACGGTTTATAGATTGTGATTGCGGAACATTATCTTAGGGCTTGATCTTGTCGACAGTATTAATAGACCGTTAAGAATTTATTGTGATAATTTCGCGGTCGTATTCTTCTCTAAGAATGACAAATATTCAAAGGGTGCGAAACACATAGATTTGAAGTATTTGTCTGTAAAAGAAGAAGTGAAACAACATAAAGTGTCAATTGAGCATATGTCAATTGAGCATATTGGTACTGCTCTCATGATAGTGGATCCTTTAACAAAAGGTTTACTAGCCAAAACATTTATTGGTTATGTTAAACAGATGGGCCTTATATATAAGTCCTTGTTAGTATAGTATTCTGACATGTATATATACATATAATTGTCTTGCTTGAATTATTATGACATCTATGAATTCAATTACAGTCATATGTTTTTGCTCACTTATTAGTTATCCATTTTATGTTGTATACAATAATTATTATTTGTGAGATAACAATTACTAAATTACCCACTTAAAGTTTGATGAGTTGAGTTGATTTTGTGATACATGGAAGGAATTAAGTTATATAACTTGATTCCTTCCATGTATCACAGAATCAACTCAACTCATCAAACTTTAAGTGGATCGATTGAATTTTGTGTACCTATATCCATGATTTTTTTGGTTTTCCTAAGATGTTGATTTATTCCCTTTCTACTTCCTTTCTTTAACATGCTTCTTCAATGGTTCAGAATAATTAAAATTCCTATATATAAGATTTTTTTTCTAAAACTTATATACTTAATTACCAACCATCATGTTGGTTCACCAACATTCATGATGGTTCATTGTTGGAAGAGATAGGGAAAGGGTCTTTAACCCATTTGAGATCTATTCTGTAATACCCAATAACCATTATCTTGGTGCTACTCATAGGACTCAAATCTATAAGTCACATGAGACATGAAATAGTATAACAATCTTCCACTTGGCTCATGTTACGACTTGGTGATCCAATAATAAAACTTTATGTGCACATAATACATTGAATCAATTAAGTCATCCTTGACTGAATTAAGTTGATGGGATTATGGCGGTCATAAGTTGTATAACCTGATTCCTTCCATGTATCATAGATTCAACTCAACTCAACAAACATTAAGTGGGTAATTCAGTAATTGTTATCTCAAAAATAATTATTATTATATACAACCTAAAATGGATAACCGGTAAGTGAGCAAAAACATATGACTGTAATTGAATACACAAGTGTCATAACAATTCGAGTAAGACAATTATGTGTATATATACATATCAAAATACTATACTAACAAGGACTTATCTATAAGTCCTATCCGTTCAAGATGACCAATACATGTTTTGAGTGGTAAGCCTTTCGTTAACGAATCCCCTATCATAAGAGCGGTACCAATATGCTCAATTGACACTTTATGTTGTTGCACCTCTTCTTTCACAGATAAATACTTCAAATTCATGTGTTTTGCACCCTTTGAATATTTGTCATTTTTAGAGAAGAATACGGATGAAAAATTATCACAATAAATTTTTAACTGTCTGGTAATACTGTTGACAAGACCGAGCCCTACGATAAAGTTCCGCAACCACAATCCATGAATCGTGGCCTCAAACCACACCAAAAATTCAGCCTCTATAGTGGATGTAGTAATGTCGGACTACTTCCCACTTTTCTACAAAATTTCTCCTCCAACTAATAGTCCACTATCCATGACTACTTCATGCCTTCCATTAAAGACATTTGGATTTAACTTCAATGGCCTCCAGCAATGTATATTTCCTTCCTATCGATATTGTAATAATGACTATTGCCATCCAAAAACTACAACATACGTTTGAGATGCACTAAAATGCGATACCAAAGAAAAAAGGGTTAGTGCTAAATAGAGCATGATTTATACCTGTGGAAAGGATCAGAATCAACAAAAACCATATCTTGGGGAGGAGAACTGCTTCTAAGAACCATTGCACAACTGCCCAAATCCATTCCACCATAGTATAATGAAAATGAGTCGCTAATAACATGTTCTTCAACAAGCTGATCAACAATACTTAGAAGGTCAGTCACTGCCTAATCCTATTATGCCATCAGCCCGTTAGTGATAAAGATCACCAATTTCCAAATTCTCACATCCAAACATGAATTTTTAGAGCGCAAGTTCACTTTCAATTCCAAAAGAAACTATATCCTTAGCAATAACACCACTATTGCTACTCTTTTCAGCATATCGTCAGTCATAAATACAGAGCTTCCCCTAGTCATCACAATTACAAGGAGGATTGAAACTCTTCCATGATATCCTCAAACAAAATCTTGACTTGCCAGACCTGGAGCAACTTTTAATTGAAGTTTGAGTAAGAAGATATACACCTAGATGGAAAGCCCTCACCTTGGTCTTTATGAGAGGAGAAGATAATCAATTCTGGAAGATTACGCTCTCCCAGCGCTATTTGGGAATGAATTCAAGTCTTGATATGTGGTTGGGGGGTTAAGGGAGGCATTTTTTTGGGAGATTTCAAGGTATCTTCATGATTCTTAGTTTTTTTGGCATTGATTTTTCCTAAGGGAGAGATAGGATTGTTTATAAATTTTCCAATTGATATTTTGTGCTTTATTGGTAGCTATTACATATAGAAAATCAACCCATTTAGGCAATTATACAACCCATTATACCTATCCAAAGAAAACACACTTCAAAGATTAACCATTGAAATTTCCAGATTTTACACATGTTCATTCTTCCCATTTA
>JANZLX010000212.1:6514465-6525315 GCA_025531955.1 Erythroxylum orinocense
GGCGCATGAGATTGATAAGAGTTTACGATGGAATTGCATTAATGAAAATGTGATTTGATGTGAGTGACCTTTTATGATTTTAGAAATGTGTTAATGAAAGTGAGATTGATATTTCTTAATGATTGGGATGAATTGTGTTTGATTATATATTTGGGAGATGAAAGAATGAAAAATTGAAAGACGAGGGTGATGATGGTATTGATTTGATCCATGCTAGGGTTCATTAAGACCTGGACCTTTGATCCGTGTAAATGGACTGAGAAATACTGATTTATGGTGATTGTACGTTAATAAGATTTAAAGAGTTCCTTGTGACGAAGTGAAACGTAAGTATGATGAGGAAATTAGATAAGAAAAGTGATTGTTTGATTAAGGTTTGATTAAGGTGATGAGTGATGATAAAGAATGTGTTAATGGAAATTTGAGAGGAGAATTTCATGATGAAATTGGAGAAATTGATTTTAGCTATATATGTGAGATGAAAGAAGAAATACTTGAAGCATAGGATTAAACGAGATGAAAGTATGTCATGAAATATGTGAAGAATTTAATTGATTGTTTGATATGATTGATTGTGAGAATGTGATAAAGGCAATGCTATTAGAAATTGTTGATGAATTGAGAATAAATTGATTTTGACTATGCTTAAGCTTTTGTGAGATAAAAAGAAGGAGGGAATATATCATTTCATAATATGGTGTTACATTATATCATTTCATAATCTATTACCGATCAAAACACAAAAGCAAGACATGAATCTATCCACATTTCACATCCACATTTTTAGCATGTACGATTCTCATTTTATGAACATAACTCTTAACTATCATCAAAACATGTTCCATTCATCAATTTAAGAAGATTGATGTTTACACTTACTTGTTTAGCTTCAATGTCTTCAAACTCTTCAAGATCTCTCTTAACTCTAGCTTTCTTCTCTCACACGTGCATCTTCATTCAAGGGTCGTAGGGTTAGGTCTTTAGTAAAAAAATGAAGAAAATAGCATGACTAGTGATGGAAGAAAGCAAGGTTCAACTTTGAGGTTGGAGAAGAAAGTGTTGTAGATGGAGAGAAGAATGAAGAACATGAAGAAGATATAGATGAGAGAAGCTAACGAAATTGGCAAGTGAAAGACCAAAATATGGTCTTTCACTTAATGAATTTCGTGACCTAAAATAAGTAGTGTGACAAGTAACACTTACCACTTGCCACATGTTACTTTCTCAAGGTCTCTTCTTGGTCTTTTATTAACTAGTCCATTTGTCTCCAATTTCTACTCCAATTGTCTCCCAATTTTTAACGACATATGTCATTAAATCCCAAAGTCATTATAAAAATTTCTATTGCCATTTGACTCTTATTTCTATTACTATTCATCTATTGTTCTGCCACTTGGCACTTTTCTTAGTCTAAAAATACCCTTAATTTTAAAAAAAATCTCAAATTTTCACCAAAAATTCTAAATCAATAGATACACTCTCCAAATCAATTTTTAACACATATAATTCAAAATTCCAAATATAATCACATTTATATATCAATTATACCAGGAAAATATCAATGAATACAAATACAGTTACTTTAATGTGTGCAATAATCAAATTCACAAGTGTGTATGCTGACATTATGCATGAGCATGAAATGCATTTTTCTAATCTCTCATTGATATTTCTCAATTACCGAAATCTAGGATTCTAACCCTTAGTATGGAAATGGGATGTTACACATTAGGAAATTAAAGCGTTGATGTCCTAAGCCTCATCCTGTGAATTATACGTTGTAACTATAATACCAAACGGTGAAGGGAGTATATTCAGAGCTTGGAGTGCTCTGACTAATACACACATTAGGAATGATGATGTTTAACGTCTTTACCTTACTCTGGAAGTGGACCATTCTAATAATGTACTCCCTCGCTTCCCCCTCTCTAGTGTACCTCCTAGAGGTACAAAGTATCTTCCAATCTAGAGATAAGTACCTTGATGAAAGAATAATTCTCCATGGTACTTATCTCTTCATTAGAAGATACACTGTACCTCTAGGAGACATTGCTCAGGAAGTCCTTTGCTATGTTTGTTTTTGGTAGTTCACTTAGCAGATGATCTAGGATTGATCTCTTGATGGTTAAATAGTACATCCTATTTGACCTTTCTCAGGCTGTAAATGTTGCCTTAGCATAGTCTGAACTGTATGATGTAGGTGTAGGTGGCTTGTCATTCACCATGGCCATGTTGGTATCTCCCATTTCCAAAGCAAACTCCATATCTTGTTTCCATTTTTTGAAATTGAAACCAATTAAGGCTTCAATCATGACACTGTTATTATTAACAGGTAAGGTGACTACAACATTGACAATATAATGATCAACATAAATATAGGATAACAGCAATATTCAAATCCACAAATAGTATTTATACCAAGAATCTCATCAAACATGTCATGAAACATCTGTGGGCTGAATACATCAATCAAAGTACTCACTATTAACTCTTATGACTCTACCACCTGTGGGTGAATATAACACTCAAGCAATGGCTTCCTCCATCTAATGCCTTTATGCTCATCTCAAACCTCATATAAGTTCAACATCTGTGAGTAGAATAACCAAACACAAGATCAAAGACATCCCTAAACATGCAAACAGAACAATCCAAATACTAACTTGAAAGGCCACTGTGATGACTACATTTTCATTAGTACCTAAATGGATCCACAAACACAAAGGATACATCTTTATGATATCCTTACATTCTACATAGGCATATAATATGTGATAATATACCATCAACAAATGCAAATCCTTATGCACATTCTCATCATCACATATTAATGTTGAAGACATCATCAATAAACTTTATTTGAGACTTTATTACAAGAAAAATCTAAATCAGAGAGATAATCATGCGATATCGAATAATAAACAAACCACATGAGATATTAAAACCACATGTACCTCTTTTATTTCAAATCCAAAGCATCAAATTTCACTTAAATTTGGCTTTAATAACCATTATTTGATTTTTCTAAAGTCAAACCTTATTTATTACTAATGTAATAAATTCATTAAAAAAACTCATTTTATAAATTCATGAGACCTGAAACTAACCTAAAATAACTCAAGGACAATTTAGTGAATTTTCAAATTTTGAGTTTTTTTATCTTATAGTGTGCTGACGTCAGCAAGTACAGTAAAGTTGGTGTTAGCAACATGTTTATAGTCCATTAGCATTACGTGTGGGTGGATGATGCGTGCAACGCATGCACCACACCAAAAACGCCTTTGAATGTGTCAAGCATGTGTAGCTCGTGCTGCCTTCACGCGCAAACTAGTGCATCTCCTTTGGCACATATGCCACACGTGCTATGCTGCTCTTTCACCACCTATCTAGAACATGTGATACTAAACTGCCTCTGAGCAGTTGCTTGAGCTGTCAAACGTGATAATTTTGCTCTACCATCTTGCACAATCGCTAAAAATGGCATTTTTTGGTGACTTTCAGGGGATTTTTGGCCCTCGAATCTCATTTTCAACTCATTTTTTAATGTGAAACACATTCAACATGAATTTAAGCAACCATACACAATTAAAAATGTAAACATACACAATCTCCATTTTTGTTCACACAATCATATAAACTCTCTAATACCATGTGTAGTGTAAAATATGAGAAATACTTGTTTTTCTATCCATAACTTTGAACGAGTTTTTTGATATCGAAACTTTGGCATTTTCACAATGACCTTTACTAAAGTCGATCAACTGGATGTTGTTAACATCTTTGTGCAACTTTCTTAACACGTGAACCTCTTAATAGTCAAAGAATCCAAACGTTCACGTTTTCCTTAAGCATAAGCAAGATAACTTAACCTTATATATATAGCATCCATACCAGGTCTTCCCATCACAGGCTCAATACATGTCTGACTCACTGATTATGGTCCATTTTCTTCACTAGACTTTAACCTATTAACCCATATCCTTTATCAGGCTACTTTATTATCTATATCTCTATCAAATTTGATTCATTTAATCTTAAATTTATTGAAATCGTATAATCGTAATTAATTTTTACCTGACTTTAGGAAAATTACTAACATCTAAGATAAGCAATTATGAGAAAACTAAAGGCTAAAACGTTAATGAATGAATTGCCTGAATCATATAAAACTATATACATCCCTCCATTACTCCTAAAATTAGAGTTCTAGGTCAAGTAAAACAAACTATGAAGCTAATTTCAAGAAGTTATAAAGCGTATATATAGCAGACAACCATTACAACTTCTTCTAAGCAAAATCGTGTATATAAGATTGGAAGCTTCTTGGGTTGGAGGATGAAAGTGAAGTAATTTTGTGTCTTTGTTGAAAAAGATTGAACAATCCAATTTATCTCACTCAAGGTAGTGTCCCAGTTGTTTTACCCAAACCATTTTATAGGTAGGTAATCATTATATTTGACATATGCCTGCTCTAAATGAAAATTTTAGAAACGTTAAAGAAATTACTAAGAACCTTAGCACTTAGATGCCAACCTCAATGCCTTATGGTCATTAGTGTACTAAACTAATTATCTTCATGAGAAAGAAATCATAAAATTATAAATAAGAGCTAGTTACTTGTCTCTAATTTGTTAATAGTTCTTGATTTTCTCGACCAGCAAGCATCTTGTTATGTGTGTGTGTGTGTGTGTTTGTGTGTGTGTATGTATGTATGTATGTATGTATATGTATATATATATTTGAGCACGTACTCTTATTGATATTAACTATGTCATTGTAGAGTAGGTAGGTCTTGTTGGGCTTGGCCTCCCTTTTTGTATGGAGAACAGCTCAAAATTAAAAGCTCATTATATGTCTCACTTATTAAAGTGGAGCGGGGTTAGATTAGGGTAACAAAGTGGAGTGGTATCTAAGTTAGAACTGCAACTAATGAGAGAAGAGGAGAGGAAAAGTCAATTTCACATATTCATAGAGTAGTCAGATTGAAATTACGTTTGCGAATTTGTTAACCCGTTGGATCGAGCTGAAATTTGATCAGCAGGTTCAGAACATTTGATTCTTTATTTTCAACGATTAGATCGCCGATTTGTTGCCTAGTGTGAAAGCAATTCAGTTCACCCTGAGCCTCTGTTTTTGTTGTTTTTTATCTTCTTGATTCTCTTTTATAAGCTTTGTTGCTTTGGTTCTTGGTTAGATGTTATCACTAATTTGTGCACTTCATTGAGACTCAATTGTACTCCTATTTTGATCATAGTTGAGTTGTTTCTTTGGTCTGGACAACCCATAGTTTTTATCCTTACATTGAGGGGTTTTCCACATTAAAAGTATTGGTGTCTCTTGATTTATCTGCGTTATTTAATTACTACCATATATTTTTATTGTTTCTTATTGATTCTTGCAAGTTGAGGGCATTTAATTATACTACATATTATTATTGAGGTGCTTTTATCATCAAAGTGGTATCAAAACCAAGTTTTGGAGTTGTTTAAATTGCTTGAATGATGGAGATAAATACAAATTGGATGGTTTATTTAAATGGTACTAATTATCATTTATGGAAGGGCAAGATGAAGGATTTGTTATTTATGAAGAATATGCTTTAATAGGTGTATGGTTTTATTTGGCAATATTTTGAAGACAATGTATATAGTCATATTGCTAATAAGACATATGTAAGAACTTTATGGGAGAAGAATGAGTCCCTGTATGCCTCTAAGTCAGGGAACAACAAATTGTATTTGCTCAATTGTCTAATGAATTTGAGATACAAGGATGGGACTTCTATTCAGATCACTTGAATGAACTTCAAGGGATCCTAAATCAACTGTCAGGAATGGGTATCAAGTTTGATGATGAGGTTTTGGGACTATGGCTTTTGAACACTCTACCTGAGTCTTCGAAGATGTGTCAAGTTTCAATTACAAATTTAGCCCCTAATCGTGTTGCCTGTTTGTAAATAGCAAAGAATGTTTCTCTTAATAAAGAGATGAGAAGGAAGGCATAAGGTTCTTCATCTCAATTTGAGATACTTACCACTGAAAATAGGGGAGAAGTCAGAAAAATGAATCGAAGGGTAGTAGAGACAAGAGTAAGAGTAAGTTCAAGTCCAGGTATAGGAATTTAAAGTGCCATTATTATCACAAAATAGGGCACATTAAAAAGCATTGTTTTCAGCGGAAAAAGAGAACAAGGGTAATAAGGGTAAGCAGAAGGAGAAGGGTCAAAATGATGATAATAATCATGTTACTACTACTACCAGTGATGATCTTGTTTTTCTTTATGATTATGACACAATTAATCTTATATCAAATGAGAGCATGTGGGTAGCAAACAGTGCTGCCACTTTACATATTACACTAAGGAAGGAGTTCTTTACATCTTACACACCAGGTAACTTTGAACATTAAAGAAGGGTAATGATGGCATATCTAAGGTGATTGGTATTGGTGACATTTGTCTACAAACCAACATAGGAGTGAGGCTATTGCTTAAAGGAGTCAAACATACTCTAGATGTTCACTTTAATTTAATATCTATTCATGTTTTGATGATGAAGGTTATGATAACCATTTTGGTTATGGAAAATGGAAGCTCACTAAAGCCAATTTAGTTATGGCCGTAGGAAAGAAATATATAAACTGTATTAGACAAAAGCTTCAGTTGCTAGTTGCCTTAGATATTGAGGTATCAAATTTATGGCATCAACTTAGTCATACTAATAAAAAAGGGTTAAACTACTTAGTCAAAAAAGATGTGCTTCCAGGATTGAAGAGTGCAGAATTGGAGAAGTGCTCTCATTGCATGGCTGGTAAGCGAACTACAGTGTCATCTAAGAAACATCCTCCTTCAAAGAAGTCAGAGTTGCTTAAGTTAGTGCATTCTAACATTTATGGCCCATTGAAGGTAAAATCTTTTAGTAATGCTCTCTACTTTGTTACCTTTATTGATGACTGTTCCAGGAAACTTTGGGTCTATACTCTTAAGACAAAAGACCAAGTGCTAGAGAAATTCAAACAATTTCATGCTTTGGTTGAAAGGCAGTCAGACAAGAAGTTAAAATGCATTCATGTTGATAATAGCAGTGAGTACTACAAACCTTTTAATGCCTATGGCAGGCAATATGGTATCAGACATGAAAAGACTCCTCCTAAGATTCCTTAGCTTAATGGTTTAACAGATAGAATGAATTGGACATTGATTGAGAGGGTTAAGTGTGTCCTCTCTGAAGCAAAATTATCTAAAAATTTATGGGGTGAAGTATTGTACACATCAGTGCATGTTATTAATCTTAGTCCTGCAGTTGCTTTGAATAGTGAGGGGCCAGATAAAACTTGGTTTGGCAAGGATGCCAATTATTATCACTTATGAGTCTTTGGTTGCAAGGCATTTGTGCATGTTCCAAAGGATGAAAGATCCAAGTTAGATGTAAAGACAAGGCAGTGTATTTTTATTGGTTATGGTCAAGATGAATTTGGTTACAGATTGTATGATCTTGCTGAGAAGAAGTTTGTTAGAAGCTATGATGTGAAGTTTATAGAAGAACAAACTATTAATGACTTCAATAAGGTGAAGAAGACTGTATTTGCGAAAGATAATAATCTATTTGATGTTGATCCAATGTGGTTTCCTATTCACAATCTAGATGCTAACGAGGATAATGTTCGACATGATGTGTAACATAATTATGTTGATAATGAGCATTTTAGAGATGAGCTTGATGCTACAACAAATGATGTTGAAGAACAACATAAATCACAAGATGAGAGCTTAAATGATGCCCCTAAACCACCACAAGTTTAACTCAGGAAATCTGATAGGCAAAGACAACAATCTAAAAGGTACCCGACTAGTAAGTATGTAATCTTGACTGATGGGAGAGAACCTGAGTGTTTTGAAGAGGCCATAAAGAGTAAAGAAAAACAAAAGTGGTTGGATGCGGCAGGATGAAATGAATTCCTTGCATGATAATCACACATTTGATTTCGTAAAGTTGCCTGAGAGTAAAAAGGACCTGGAAAATAAGTGGATTTATAGGGTGAAGAATGAAAGTAATTCTACATCTCCGAGATATAAAGCTAGATTGGCGGTAAAAAGCTTTGGTCAAAGAAAGGTGTTGACTTTAATGAAATTTTTTCGCCAGTGGTGAAGATGTCATCTATTAGAATCATATTGAGTTTAGTCATTACTCTAGATTTAGAGGTAGAGCAGATGGATGTGAAGACTACTTTTTAACATAGTGATTTAAAGGAATAGATTTTTATGAAGCAACATAATGGCTTTCATGTTGCTTCTTTTAAAAAAATCTTCAAAAAAGGCTTTCATGTTGCAGGCAAAAAAGACTGTGTTTGTAGGCTAAGAAAGAGCTTATATGGTTTGAAGTACGCTCTGAGGTAATGGTATAAGAAGTTTGAGTCTGTTATGTGTGAGCAAGGCTACAAGAAGACTACTTCTAATCATTATGTCTTTGTTAAAAATTTCTCTGGTGATGATTTCATTATCTTGTTATTATAGATTGATGACATGCTTACTAGTGGAAAAAATGTTTCTAGGATTAACAAGTTAAAGAAGCAATTAGGTGAATCTTTTCCTATAAAAGGCATGGGATCTACTAAGTAGATTCTTGGTATAAGAATTTGCATAACAGAAAGTAGAAGAAGCTTTGGTTGTCTCAAGAACATTACATTGAAAAGGTGTTGCAGAGATTTCAAATGAAAAATGCTAAAGTGATACGTACTCCTCTTGCTACTCATTTTAAATTGAATGTTAAACAAAGTTCTTTAAATGAAACTAAGAAGTTAAGATATGGAAAGGGTTCCTTATGCGTCTGCAGTAGGTAGTTTGATGTAAGCAATGATGTACACAAGGCCAGATATAGAGTATATTGTTGGTACAGATAGTAGATTTCTATCAAGCCCAGGTAGAGAGCATTGGAATGTTGTAAAATGGATTATGAGGTATCTTTGTGGCACTGTTTGTATGAGACCTGTTTTGGAGGTGATAAGCCTATGCTTGAGGGGTACATAAATTCAAATACAGTTGGAGATACTGATTCTAGAAAATTTACTTCAGGCTATTTAATTAAATTTGCAATTGGAGTTGTGGCTTGGCAATCTAGGTTATAGAAGTTTGTAGCTTTGTCTACAATAGAGCCAGAGTTTATTGCCATTACTAAAGCATGTAAGGAGTTGCTATAGGTTAAGAAATTCTTGCAAGAGCTTAGTTTTACTTAAGAAAAATATATGTTCTTTTGTGACAGTCAAAGTGTTATAAATCTTGGTAAGTATCCAACTTTCCATTCAAGGTCTAAACATATTGATGTGGGTATTACTGGATACATGATGCTTTGGATGCTAAGCTATTAGAATTGGAAAAAATTCATACAGATGATAATGTTTCTGATATGATGACTAAAACAATACCAAGATGGAAGTTTGAAACATGTTGTGAGATCGCCAAGTTGGAGATCATCTCCACATAGTCGTGAGGGGGAGATATGTAGGGTTTGGGCTCCCTTGCTATGTAGATAAAGGTACAAAATTAAAAGCTCATTATGTGTCTCACTTAGTAAAGTGGAGAGGGGTCAGATTACGGTAACAGAGTGGACTGGTATTCAAGTTAGAACAACAACTAGTGAGAGAAGAGGAGAGGAAAAGTCAATTTTGCATGTTCACAGGGTAGTCAAATTAAAATCGTGTTTGCTAATTCGTTAACTGTTGGATCAAACTGAAGTTTGGTCAGTAGGTGTGGAACATCTAGTTCTTTATTTTCAACGTTCGGATTGTCGATTCGTTTCCTAGTGTGAAAGCAATTCAGTTCACTTTAAGCCTCTATTTTTGGTGTTTTTTCATCTTCCTGATTCTTTATTGTAAGCTTTGTTGCTTTGGTTCTTTATTGATTGTTAGCACTAATTTGTGCACTTGATTGAGACTTTGTTGTACTCCTATTTTGATTATAGTGGAGTTTTTTCTTTGGTTTGGAAGACCTGTGGTTTTTACCTTGTATTAAGGGGTTTTCCACATTAAAGTATTGGTGTCTCTTGATTTATTTGTGCTATTTAATTACTGCCATATATTTGATTGATTGTTTCTCATTGATTCTTGCAAGTTGAGGGCATTTAATTCTGCTGCCTATTATTGTTGAGGTGTTTTTCTCATCAAGTCTTCACTTCTGGTGGAGACAGTCTCTTCCCATCAAGCATGGAGAACCGAAGAGATATAGTAGCCTATTTAGGTTCATTTGGATGTTCATGCAAACTTTTCTATTTCTTGGTTATGCCAGTGCTAGTTGTATTCTCTTCCTCCTTTCCACTTTTGAATCCTTGTTAGTTTTAGTTCTTTCTTTTCTTTTAGCCAATAGTAAAAATTGATTGATCCTATATACTGTTTTCTTTTCTAAGGCATCTATTAATGAATAAAACCCTACATATCAAGAACACAAGAAGGAAAACGCAAAAACTGGATGATTTTATGTTATCTCAGAAAAGTTATAGCCTTTATGTGAATTGCATCCCAGTCAATTCCAGTTGAAATATAATATGAACCTTTTTATCTGGCTAAAATCACCTATTAACATAAATAAAGGAAAATAATATAAAATCATATTTATTTTGTTGTTTATCTTTGTTTAAGTTGTTAAATCAAACAAGCTCTTTTGACTTTTTAACAAATAATTGTAAGATTCGCTCAATTTTTTATAAAATTTGTTTAAAGAAATGTCAACAAAGTATTTTGTATTTTTTAATATGCAAAGCCTCTAAGGGCATCTCCAACCAAGGCACCAAAACACCAAATTTGGTGTTTTGGTGCAAAAAATCCACTCCAACCAAGACACCAAAACACCAAATTTTTTGG
>JANZLX010000212.1:6576741-6590358 GCA_025531955.1 Erythroxylum orinocense
AAACCTTGCACTGAAATGTTGTCAAGATGAGACGGATGTGAGACCTTCAATGGCAGACGTGGTAAGAGAACTTGAAACTATTTGGGCTATGATGCCGGAATCTGACACCGGAGCTGCTGAGAAGTTGGAAATTGATACAGTGAAGGAAGTGTCACCACCATCGTCATCTACTGCAGTAAAGCACCCATATGTATCATCGGATGTTTCCGGCAGTGACCTAGTCAGCGGTGTCATTCCAACCATTACTCCCAGATAAAATAGATCACTTTTGATGTTACAAACTTGTCCAATAGATATTGAAATTTGCAATTTACTAATACCAACATTTTGTTTGAAGATTTGTCTATAGTTTAACGCGGTGTTGGGTTTTTTTTGGTTGTTGTAAAATAGTAGCTAGTAAATACTCACATTTTTTGTTTCGTAACATGCTTGTGGTAGCTTGTACAGAAAAACAACTTTTAGACTTTTTATTAGTTTTTGTTCTTCTTTGGCTTTTGTAATGGGAGAATGGAAATTCCTTCAATCTTTATAAATCGTGAAATACATGCATCAACAATCTTAATATTGTTAATTTGGTTTCTGTATATAACTAAAATTGTTTATACGTTTAAGTTATAGAAATAGTTTTTTTTTTTTGTAAAAATACAAATAAAAATTTAACCTTTTTTAGATTTTAACGTTGCGTGTAGTTGTCTCCAACATCTGAAGACAGATCGAAATAAAAATTTAGAGATAGAACGGAACAAAAATTAAAGATAGTGAGGTATTTAGTTGTGATAGATAGAACAAAAAAAGCTATCTTCGTCTCGAGAATAGAAATATGTTTGGTTGTAGTGGACAGGACAAAAAAATTGTGTCAATGACAAAAATGCCTCTAATCTTCGATATGATTAGAAATATGTAATTCATTGATAATTTTATTACGAATGATTTGTATTAGTAAAAATGTTAATAAATAATAATAATAATAATAATTAAAAATTAATATTAAATAATAATAATAATAATAATAACAAAATTAATAATTATGATGATAATAATAAGATAATTAATTTCGTATAATAAAAATAATAAAAAAATGAAATAAATAATGATAAGAATAAGTACATAATGTATAATAATAATAAATTTGAATAATAATACGTAAAAAATTTATAATAATAATTATAATAACAAAATGTATAATAATAATAATAATAAATATAAAATTTATAATAACAATAATAATATTATTAATAATAACAATAATAAATACAAAATTTATAATAATAATAATAATAATAAAATTTGAAATCAAATTTTTAGCTCAGCAGCATTCTCTTCTTCTTCTCCAGACATCATGTACCAGAAACAGCATAAATTAAGTAAATAAATGTAAAAACAATTCAGTAGTAAGCAAAAATTATTATAAAAAATCTTTTCCTCTCCGACGACCCTACTCTCCGACAACCCTCCTCTCTGGAGACTCTACAACACGCACTCAACACTACCCCATGTTCCAACCGTCGTCTCTTCCTCATGCTCACAGCTCACGGCTCACGCAAGCACAGCACACCGCCATAGTCTCTTCCTCTCTCCTGTTCACAGCACTGGCCACCCACTCCTCAACCTTCATGCACGCAACCTTCACTTCTACCACAACACAGATTCTTATCTTTGGTCACTTAAAACAAGTAGAGGATAATCGCCTTTTTAATCGCCTAGGATAATTTTGGACGATGGCTCTTCTTTTGTTTCGGAGACAGAAACATAAATTTTTATCCTTCGAAAAATCGAAGGAACAAAAGTTGCCGTCTCTGTCATCCGAAGACAGAGGATGAAAAACATAAGACAGCAACCAAAGACAAGATTTATTTGTTTTATCATCTATCCTCACGAGTCAGGAGAGAGTAACCATACATTACTTAATAGATGGATGAGATGGAAAAAATATAAGGTGACAATGAGGGAGGTGGGCTTTGCATTATTATATAGAAAAGGCCTAAAATTAGAAGTTTAGGTTTGGTACGTTATTGTACTGACGCAAGCACACACGTACGAGAACTAGAATACGTGTTGAATAGAAAGGTCGGTTTTAGGGTTCTTTCGTCCTTTAAATCACCAATTAACGGCTCCTCCTCCGTGTATAAATAAAACCCAGAAGTTGTTCATCTCATTTTACCGAAACCACAAATTGAGAACCCTAAGCCTGCACCTACTGTTGCTGCCGCTATGGGGCGAAGTAAGTTTGTGCTCCTGCTATCTGTTTATGTCTAACCATTACAAAAAGACATGTTATTGTTATGCGAATTTATTTCTTTCGTTAGCTATTGTCTTTAGATTTTGTTGATTTGAATTCAGTTTTGTCTGGTTGGTACCGGCAAGTTTCTTCGTTTGTTGTGTTTTAATCTGTATTTTGGATGTTTTCCCCTCCTCAGAGCTATCTATTTTATGTGCCTTCTTCGCTTTCGTTTTATTCTCGTCATATAATTGTGGGCGAACTCTGTTTTTTTTTTTTCTTTGTTTCAACTATTTCATTTCACAACAATACTTGGTTGAATTTTTTCTAACGAAAGGTCTTTAAGGCTTGTTTGATGGATAACTTTTTGGATTAAATGCAATGTCTAGATGCTTTGGGCCCTTTATTGAGTTGCAGTAGGTTCATTCAAACCTATTTATTAACAATATACATCGATCTCTTGTATTGTTTGCAGGACCAGCAAGGTGCTATCGTCAGATAAAAAACAAACCATATCCTAAATCACGCTTTTGTCGTGGTGTGCCTGATCCCAAGATTAGGATTTATGATGTTGAAATGAAGAAGAAGGGAGTTGATGAATTTCCATTCTGCGTTCACTTGGTATCTTGAGAGAAAGAAAATGTCTCCAATGAGGCTCTTGAGGTTGCAAGAATTGCTTGCAACAAGTATATGGCCAAATTTGCTGGAAAGGATGCTTTCCATTTGAGGGTTAGGGTTCACCCCTTCCATGTCTTGCGTATCAACAAGATGCTTTCCTGTGCTGGGGCTGATAGGCTCCAAACTGGTATGAGGGGTGCTTTTGGGAAACCACAGGGTACTTGTGCTAGAGTGGCCATTGGTCAGGTTCTTTTGTCAGTCAGGTGCAAGGACAGCAACAGCCATCATGCCCAGGAGGCTCTTCGCCGTGCAAAATTCAAGTTCCCTGGTCGTCAAAAGATCATTGTCAGCCGGAAGTGGTATGCTTTTTGATTGATATCACCTTAAACTGTGGGTTGTATTTGCTCTTTTTGCTTGAGGTTTACTAAGCATTCATCTTGCTCTTGTTTATTTATTATGGCACCTACTTCTATTGTTTGTTAATGTTGGCAGTTATTTCCCAGGTTATTTCTGTCACTCTGCCTTGCAACTTGAAACTTTCTGCTGTACTTGGGCTATACTATAACTTAGTTTGTGCACAATCTTGCACAAATTTAGCATAGATTTGTCAGTTTGTATGACATGTTTCGCTACAGGGCTATTTACTTAGAGCAATGCTTTCTTGAGCCGAGTTTGTTCTAGTTTGAACTACAAAAACGTTCATATTTCTGACTTGTCCGACCACTTTGGTGTTCAGGGGCTTCACGAAGTTCAGCCGTACTGATTATGTGAAGCTGAAGGCTGAGGGCAGAATTATTCCAGATGGTGTCAATGCCAAGGTTAGTTTTGTAGTTTTAGCAGTATAATGTGAAAGCTGTGTGTTGGTGTTGCTATTGATGTTGTATATGATGTCTTGGGCCCCTTGTTTTCTTGGTATAACGCATGTTGAAACTAACCTACTGCTTATTCTCTTCAGCTTCTTGGATGCCATGGACCCCTCAATGTTAGATCTGCAGGACGGGCCTTCTTACATGCTGCCGCTTAGGCTTTATTGAGGATGAAATTTTGATTTGGAAGTGTTATCTAAAGGACTTCCGAGGATTTTATCTAGGACTACAAGTTCTATTATGTTATTCAATTGTTGTGTTTAAGATTTGTGAACAGCTTATGGATGTGATTTGAGATGTTTCAAGAATCATGTGGCCTATGATTTACGTCTCCTTGAAACTATTCGGATGGACTTGATCACATTAACAACTACACCAAATCGGTGTTTCATCGAGGACGTATTAAAGAAGTAAGGTTTTGGGATTCTTAGTCCCTGGGTCCCAACTACAATATTAACTGACGAGTGAAGACAAAATTAATGATACAATTGTATTAATCTTATTTGATCATAATGATAAAACGGTAATCTTATTGCTTCTTTATTAATCTTCTTCTATGGTATTATTTTGTTAAATCTTGTGAATAAAATTCATATAGGAGACGTTAATAGGATTAACTTGCGTCTAATTGCCACAAGTCTTCTTTTGCCTCAAGTTTACAAACTCAAGCACTAGAGCGTTTGATCCCCACCCTGCTGCTAATTTATTATTATCGTATTTAATAATCAATTATAAAATAAAATAAAATATTAATTTTGTTTTTAATTTTTATATAAATATCCAACTAAACGTGTTTTAACTTTAAAAAAACATGAAAAAAAAAACCACAAAAGTGCAAATCAAGCTATCCCTAGGTTAACATCCTTTTTCAGCAAATATGTTGTAATCCGATTGAGCAGCGTGAAAACAATTGAAATAAGTAAATGAAAAGAAAAAACAAAAAGAGGAGAAACGATTTAATACATCGGCGTTAAAAGTATAATCGAGTCAACTTTTATGAGGGCAGTCTAATTTAAGAGTCAAAAATAATCATACAACACAAAAGCGTCACCTTCACCTCCCTGGTGCTATTTTACATGCCTGTTTTCAGCCTTCACCATTTGTTTGATCTTCTTCTTTTCTACATTCGGTACAGGTGATCTGAACCTTCTACATCCTCGAATCTTGCTTTTGTCATGACGTGACTTTTGATTTCCTGGAATGTAAAATAATCTTCTCGTCTCCTCTGTTTCAGTAATATCTGAATCATGGTTTTCACAAGAAACCGAAGATGATACTCTAAACATGTAAACCTGGAAAAGCCAGTGTCTTACATCTCAGTAATTTTGCCACATTACGAACACATTAATATACAGACGCAAGCGCCAGTTCTGATCTATGTTAATGGATTTTGCTGTTAAGATTTTTAAATTTAATTTGACAATTATTAATTATGAGTTTTTATAAAATTAAAGTTAAAGAGAGTGAGTTTTGAAGCAACTCATAAAATTATCGGTTGCTCTTTTGTGACTATAAAGTTACAGGTTTAAGTTACAGAAGTAGTCTTTTTGTAAAAATACAAAAGAAAGACTATATATCTTATGATCCTCTCAAGACCTCTACAAAGCGGAAAGTCTTGTATACCAGATACATTGACGTTAACTTATAAAATTAAGGTTAAAAAATAAATTTTAAATTGAATTAAAGATATTACAAAATTTCAATAAAAAATGTAGTTAAAAAATTGGAGTCTAGTGAAAAAAAGTGAATTTTTAATTAATGTGAGCCAAATGTTTATTGAACTTGTAATGGAAATAACTGTTAAGGTTATGGATTTACAGTTTTTCTGATTCGTTAAGAAGCTTATACATTAAGAAAAATGCAAAACCACGTTCATACTATAAAGTTATATAATTTTATAAAGGTTGATCGAATGTTTTTGCCATAGGTTTTTTTAAAATTGAGTCTGGCCTACTCGAGACCAAATTCTTCTAAACAAGCAATATCATTTTGTTTAGAATAGTTGAGCTTTGGGTCAGTCTAGGCTTAGGCTTGATTTATGGGTCAACCCATCGAAAACATATTAATTTGAACCCATGAGCCAGTTCATTATCATCCCTAATTTCAACAACTTATTTATATATGGAGTAACTTGTTCCTCAAGAAGTGGATAGCAAAATATATAATTTTTCACATTTATATAAATTCATAGTTAATCCTAGGGTTATAGATAAATTTCGTGTATGTTTAACATTTATATGTATGTGAACTCTGAGAGAGTATTTCGACATATTTGACAGTCCTAAATGGCCAAAAACAAACTAAAGCAATGAATTGAGCAAACCATGTATGTAACAGCTAGAAATTGGTTCAAAGCTTTGTTATTGTCTAGACAATTATTGTTGTCGATTCTCTTTCAGATGTCGGTGACCTAAGATGATTGATCAAGGAATTCCTACATATGATTGTGTTATCTTCCTCTTGATTGACGTAATACGTTTTTGGGTCAATATAACAAGATCTGAAATTAACCTTTCGGTCCTAGCTAGGATATGTTTAAAATAAGTAACGACCGAGAAGGTTTACATATCAACACAGGAAAGATATAAACAGATTAGCAATGTGACTGTCCAATAATGTAGAATCTACCTTAAACGTGTTCCAACAGAAAAGGAAGGACTGGTTAACTAAATCTCTATAAGCAACACTAGTATTTTAAGTCTTTGTACTTGTCCTCTCATATGGACCAATCCTTCATAAAACAGGCGATGACAGGACTATTCACACGAATAAAGATAAAGCTAAGGACTCTTCACTGTCAAGGATGCAGAGAGCAACGAACTTTTAGCTACAGATCAATAACTTCGAGGACAAGCATAGAGAATTCGTTTCAAGGTAGAATATCAAAGTCAAGAACCAATGGAACGATGCTGAGTGTAGTGTTTCTTGAGACATTTCAGACATACTCGAACTCTCCTGGATAAAGATGTTGCCTTGTAGACAGCTGAGACTGGCGATCCTATTTATCAGCAAATACCATAAGATCATGACCAAAACCACGTGGTACTTGTTATGTCATTGGCTAGATTAGTTAGTTATATCGAATCTTTTGCGTTGTTCTTTATGGTAACAGTTTTGAAGCAAACTAACTGAATATAGTAATTGGCATACCAGATAGGAAGGAAGATCTGAGGCAACAGTTAGATTTTGTCCACGATTACCCTCTCTAGAGAGCATCCACGGTTCATGCAGCATGAAATACCAAACATGCACTAGTTAAAAAAGTGATGCAAGTAATTACATAATTAACAGTAATCTTGAATGTTACAAGTGAAAGTCATTAAATTACCACTAAAAAGAATATAAAATGAGAGAAACAAGAACCATCAAGGGTATAACAAATGAATTTCTATATCCCCTTTCATTGCCCGTTAATACTCTTTTATCTTATGCTACCAAAGAATAACTTTAAAGGAGTTGAAAACTGTCATGCATCAAGGTCAAGAAACAGTTTTTCGTAGCTATACAGAATTGGAATGAAACAGTAACCATTGAGTGGCAATATTGTTCAAGGGATTGGTTCTTGGCCGAAAACAAGGACTATTGACCAGTTTTAGCACGCTTCATTCCGTTTGAAGTGAAAGGGGACACACTGCCAATTGGTCGAGGGCTCTCTTCCCTGTAACTTGAATTCAGCATAGCAAGTTCTCTCAGCTGTTGCCTCTTATAGATATCTTGTGACTCATCCTGAACGTAGGAAGATGGAGTAAAATTCTTTGTTCTGATAAGAACAACATCATTGTCGGTCTTGTTAATTCCTGAATTCAAAACTTTCTTATCCATCCATAGTTCACTGAAGTTAAAGTTTGTGATGTACTTGCATAGACCGAAGTGGTCTCTATCAATAACGCTCTGACAAAGTAGCCAGTTATTGTGAAGAAAAATAAAAAAAGAGTAGAAAATACCACAGGTTTGAGTACTTCTTCAATGATTTCCTGCGCTTGCCTCAATCGGATATCAATAATACTGGAAGGTAACTCGGCCTCAATAAGAATGTGTAGAGGATCATTGAGATGTTCGTAACCTGGCTTCCCTCTTAACGACTCCTCCTTCATAATATAGAAAGGAAAGTAAAACTGCATCAACACAGTGGTCTGGATAGATGAAACTAGCCTAAAGAAGAATTCATCGAGTGGCTCATATGTTCAAATGACCAAATTCATTTCTTAGTGTTAATGTTTTGAAGGGTGACCTTCGCGTCAACTGTGGAAGATACTACCTTCTCAGGGTCTTTTATTGATCCTTTTCCTCTGATATAAACACGGCAACCTGTAGAAGCTTCAACTCTCTTCAGTGAATTGCCCCTAGGACCTAGAAGACGACCTACAAAATTGAACTAAGGTCCATAAAAAGAAATATTAGAGATCATACTGAATCATGTTATGTCTAAGGAGCCATGCATATCTCAGTAAAGTACTCATCTTACATTTGGATAATTGTTGATAGGGATATCCAATCGCAAAATTTTCTTTATGATATAAGAACCCGGGCTTGATGCTGCTACTTGCCACTCCGTCTTAAGTCCCTGTGATCCTAACCTCTGAAACAAACACTATATTATGTTGGAATTAACAAAAAGAATGTACATTTCTTGACCATATGAAAGGAAAATGGCAGGGATTTCTTTGATTAATTAAAACAAGAGAAAGAAAATTAAGCAAATGCCGTGAAGCAAAACTCACTCAAGATTCTTGGGGCTGACTAAAAATAGAAAATAAATTTCAAGTAGCCTCCTGGTCCAGACTAACCAATATCGCTGTTATGAGACTTGACATGATACAATATTAAATTTGTTCTAAGTGCAGTTTACGGATAACAAGTCAGAGGCGTCTTTTTTAAATAAGAATTCCGAGTACTCACCTCTTGTGTCACTCCGCTCCATCCAGTGAAGTCCATTCCTGCATTATTTGGCAATATATCTGAGGCCATAGGACTTAGGCTTCCACGTTGCAGTCTACCAAAGTCGGATAATCCCTGCTGGCTGGAGATCATACCAGAAACTCTTAATATCTCTGCCAACACAAAGAGCAGTTTATTTCAGTATCTTTTCTTGCTTTCTCCAAATGCCGGAAATAAGAAAATTTCAAGTTCTAGTTTAAGTTTTGACATTAAAAGTTCAAAGTTACGGTTGATTTCAGGTGGAGTCAATGAAAATGCTCAACAAGAAGTACGAATCCTTATCAGAAGTTAAAATCTCTTAAAACTCAATACAAGAAGTGGCGGCACATCGCCTTCTAAGCTATTTGATGAAACACTTAACAAAAATTACCAACAGAACTGGAAAAAATTTAAAGAGGGGATTTTGCAATCAAAAATTGGTGCTTGACCGTGCTTCAGGTACAGCATTTAATTTAGAACCTTTTGCAGTTCTAGCCAATTGTCATTGTTTGATCTGTTCACGAAATATACACTCAAAGATCATGTTTCTTTTCGCCTTTCCGGAGTATGGGGCTCTTTGAAGCAGGATTCTACACAAATCTAGGAATCATGAAAGACATTAAAAGCTTGGAAATCGGAGCTTTTTCAAGGAAGTCTATTATTGTGTTGAGGCTGCTACTGTTTGCTGCCATCTACTACATGAAGACTTGTAGAGAGCTTTTAATCCATAATCATTGAGACAGTTCCTTGAAATGTTTATTTTTTGACAAAGAAGGTGGCGTTTAATGCAAAAGCAGATTGAAGATGTACTTGGCTGTTCTTCCGTAGACAAAATTTATGTTCCACTGATTCTTGATTAAAAACTGCTATTCACTCGTCATAAATAAGTAAACAGTAAATACTATGATTGAAAATGATGATGTGCTATCGGTTCTTGACTAAGTATTTATATAATGGTGTAAATTTTGCAGATACATCTCAATGTAAGCTATCAATTGAGACTACATATGTACGCAAACGTTAGAAATAAACTCTCAAGTTTCCTTCACAAACGGATTACGTGGATTTATTTCCAACAATCATCTCCAAAACACATAAATATTTGATTAGTTAAATTGCAAATACGAAAGACCATCCCGTCATCTTCAGCAAGAATTCATAAATTCCGAGTAAAGCATACATACACATTATTGTACAGCAGAACCTTGACAAGCTTATATTAAGCACTCTACAAAGGTGGAATTTGGGAAGAAAAGGAAGCATAGCTAGAATTCAATATTCGTTCATTTGATGCATAATCTAATCTAAAGAAATATCATTTTGCATAATCATCAAATAGGACTTTCTGGTTTCTCTAAGCACAACTGTATAGATGAATAGAAGAACAGATCAGAACAGTGATGTTCAACAGTAATTATATGAAAAACTAAAAATCAAAGGAGGAAAGAACAAACCTTGATTCAGAAGACGGCTGCATACGGGAAGGATTTGTACGAAAGGTGCAAGCTTTTGACGTTCTTCTAACAGCTCTGTCAAATACTGACCACTGAAAACAGAAACGCAGGCAAGGATCGAAACCCAAAATTTACATGAATGAATTCTATATCCTTTAAAAGTAAAGCAAGATTCAGAGTCGTGTTTTACATACCTATCAACCTCAGGGGTTGCTCTTATATGTGAAGATGGAGCTCTTGCTGGTGAATAATTATGTGAGTATAACCCTGACATAGTTATAAATATGTTGTAAAAATTCTATGGTATACAGAAGGAAGCGAGATGATGGTGATTGTGAAAGAGCAAAGTCAAACACAGAGAGAAATGATAAAGAGCACCGGAAAGGAAATCAGGAAGAGGGTGACAAAGGTGAAGAAGAGAGAAACCGCAAAAAGGAAAAAAAAAAGAAAGTAATAAATGGAGAGAGTGGGACTTTGTGATGAAGAGAGGGTTGGGGGTTTTAATATACAGCACACGCTGATGCGAGGTTTTAATGTTTGCTTTGTTGGCCACTCTGTGTCATGAAAAGTTTTCACACTGTGTATCAAATACGATCCATCATGTCCATACATATTTATATATGCATACACACAGCCACCTATATACGTGACTGACAGAGAGACACATGACCAAGAGTAATTGTTCAAGTAGAAAATGGAAAACATGGAAATCAAGAAAAGGAACTGGCAAGTTTGGGCTGTAAAACTTGTAAATGAGAACTGACAGTGATTGGGAAGAGAATGATTGAAAACCATCTATCCCTCCATCTCATTGTTAGGAGAGTTAAAGAACATAGGATAGCAAAACACATGTGATGTGTACCGGAGATGCTCACTCACTTCTACCGTGGTAGCTATTTATATTTCAGTTGGTGATACGGATACAGTAATCTGGCATTTAAAAAAGAAAAAGAGTCAGCCACTACGTCACGCTCTGTTTCAGATTCTCGTTTATGCACTTACCACTTTCTGTCCGTATCCTTTCTGTAAAAAGGTAACAAACCGAATTCTCGTCAGTAAGGTAATTGTGGAAGACCTGACCCAGACCTACCCTCTACATACTCTATATGATTGCTTGCTATAGTGAACCTACAGCGGAAAGGAAAACAAAATTGCGGTAACACAGTCAAATCTTGTTATTAATTAGTCAGAATATATACATGCGACATAATAAAAATGTTCAATATTTAGAGGTTTAGATTTGGACAAAAGTCCCAACTAACAACTGTTATCTGTCGTTGGATGGCTGGATTCTATGTCCTGCCTGTCCCCTTCTGCCTTTTCCTTTGTACTCTTTCTACACTCATATGTGGTCCGCAATTAAAAATCTCTGGTATTGGTATACACATGTAGTTGATATATTTTATGTAGGTATTGGGTTTAGTATGATGAGGTGGCTGTTGATGCCGTTTTAAGACATATGCGGCCGCTATCTAAGCTGTCATTTAGCTAGGAGTAGACCGAAACATAACACAAGTCGACGGTTTTAGTGAGCAAGTCAGGTGGCCAGCTGACACACACGGCTGCTTTCATTCCGTGTAAATTAAATCACCAAACAAATATGCACTTCGTTTTAATTTATAGTTGGACGTTGGTTAATACCAATTTACATTGCACTTCATTTGTTGTGTTCGTTGGACCTGAACAATAAACCTAGTCCTCCATTAGATACTATTTCTGACATACAACTGTCACCACCATCATTTATGAGCTCTTTCCATTTGATTAATTCAGGTTTCCTTAATTAGTGCGATACATACAATGATTAGGCAATGAACTAAATGGAAATCATCAACACAACACTTTTTAAGTTTTAATTTATAATGTTGTCTTTTGTCAGTACTTGCTTGCTATTTTTAAGAGGAGCATTGGATTCCCACGACAGTGAGAGAAAAGTTTGGACCAGACGAAAACTGTGTAGGATCATAATAAAAGTCTACGACAACAGTTTCCAGAGGCCAGATTTTCCTTCCTTCTTCTATTTATTGATTTAGATATGTGCCTGTTTTCATTTTGGCATGTGGATTACAAGAATCTCTGAATACAAATTTTCTTTTATTTAAATACTTAACCTGTTAATTATAATATCACTTTTAAATAAATTAATAATTAAGTAAAACTGTGTATTTTCGAACTCCACCAACCAAACCGAAAGCCTTGAGACTTATAATTAGAGAATAGAGATTAAAAGCTTTTAGTTGGAGTTGGACCACCTCCAAAAAGAGTAGGCATCTTATTTTTGTTGTAAGAAATAGTTGACCTCATGCGTACCTCTTGCTGTGTTTGGTTAGCGTCTCTGGTAGTTAGAGACGGAACGGGACAAGACGGAATGGAACAGAAACTGGGGACAGAGAGCTGTTTGGTTTATGGTAGACAGAACAGAGAATCTTGTCTCCATCTCCAGGATAGATGTGTTTGGTTGTAGGGGACAGAGACAGAAAATAATGCAAATGACGAATATACTCCTAGTCTTTAATATGATTAGAAAGATGTAATTCTATGATATTTTTATTATGAATGGTTTGTAATTTAATAGTTTGTATTATTATTATCATTATGTCTAATTAATAATATTATTATTATATAATTTGTATTTATTATTATTCAAATATATTATTATTAATATTATTATATAATTTGTAATAATTTTATTATTATTATTATTATGTCTAATTATTATTATTATTGTTATATAATTTGTATTTATTATTATTAAAATTTATTATTACAAGCTACTCAAATTTATTATAATTATGTCTAATTATTATTATTATTAGAATACATCCAAATTTTAGAATACATTTAATAATAATAATAATAATAATAATAATAATAATGATGATGATAATGATGATAAGAAATATATTATAATAATATTGATAATAATAATTTTTGACCAATAATATTAATATTAATGATACAACAACAAAATTAATAACAATAACAAAATAGATACAAAATGTTTCACAATAATAAATATGAATTATAATGAAGACAAAATATACAATGATAATAACAATAATAAAATTAATAATCAAAATAATAATAATAATAAATACAAAATGATGCTTGATAATAAAAATTGTACATCTACATCTACGGCTAATAATAATAATAACAATGAATTTATCATAATAATAAAAAATGCAAATTAATAGATAACAATAATAATAATATTAATAATAACAATCATGAATACAAATTTAATAATAATAAATATCACAAATGTGAAATGACTAAGAGAAGTTGAACTGATAGTATTGAAGTTTTTATATTTTCACTGCTTTCTTGATTGTCTTGAAGGATGACTTCATGAAGCTCATCCCTGCAGCATGATCCTCATTGCAATCATCATCATCAATGACCAAGGGCTTCTTCACCATCTAAGTCCAAATACCTTATGCTCCATTTGCAAAAGAAGAAATAATTTAGACACTCAAGTTTGAATTCTTCCTGCACTCAGCAAGCATGTCCATGTAGAACTGGCATTTGCTGATGTCACTTC